>ML808121.1:103071-116765 GCA_009831015.1 Picea engelmannii | reverse complement strand
TCATCTTAGTAAGGTCTATTCATAAGGTCATGAACAAAGCTAAGATATTTATGAAGGAATTAGCCAGGTAGCATGGAGTGACCAAGGTGATCATTTTAGATCAAGAAACACAATTCAAATCAAGCTTTTGGAAAATTTTATTCTAAGCATTGGGGACTTGACTGAAGTTTAGTACAACTTTTCATCCATAGGTGTATGGGAAAATAACAATTTAGTGAATAAAGTTACTAAGGATATGGTGAAAATGCATGTCATCCAGACAAGCTCTCTAAGTGGGAAGAATGCTTGCATTTAGTAGAGAATGCATATAATACTAATCATCAGACATCATTGGAAATAAGTCCATTAATTGAGGCTTTTGTATGGAGAAAAATGCAATGCTTCAATAATTTGGGATAACATACAGGAAAGGCCACACTTTGGGCCATCATTGTGGAAAGAAATGAAAGAACAAGTTCCCAAAAATAAGTGCAATTTGAAGGCAACACATCATAGGAAGAAGATTTATCCTTTCGTGAATATAGCTCATAGGGAGTTACATGTGGGTCATCACATGTGTATTTCTAAGGATGAAGCTTAATAAGAGTTAAAGAATGAAGTTGGGAAGTTGTACCAAGTTAGAATCACATATAGTTGGCCATTTGAAGTCATAAATAAAATAAAACTAGTTGCATTTAGACATACATTGGTTGTTAATGTTAAGAACCAAGTATCAAAATAGTGTACAAACATTAGAATAAGTACTCAATGCCTTGAAAAAGAGAGAAATTAAGATAATAAGCCTCTTCGAGGGGGAAACCTCCTTATACATCATATGAATTAACAATTACAAGATTATTCCAAATGAAAAGGTCTCCTTGGTATATATATAGGAGACTAGGAGGTACAATTACAACTAATGGACCCATGACGACATAAATAAAATAACAATGCTAATGTAATATTCTCCAATTAAGGGGTAAGGTGCCACAAATTAGGGGTTAACATGCCCCTCCCCTTCAGAGAAGTGTTTTCCAATGTGCCACAAATTAGGGATTGATAATTAATATTAAAGAACATAATGTTTTTCATGTATTCTTACCTAATAAATATGTACATGATCATAACCATGCACTTGACTAGGATTTAATTTTGAGGGAACCAAATGGAGAGTTCCAAATCAATTCCATATGCATCACCAATAAGAAGGTGACGAAGCTCAAGAATTAAACAAATAGATAGGTCAAGTTCCAATAAGGTGATGAAGCTTAAGAATTAAACAAATAGATAGGTCAAGTTCCAATAAAAACATCACACATAAGACTAGACAACTTGGAATATGGAGGATTCCATGATAGATGAATATAGATTTTCATTTATATTTTGTGGTTGCACTAAGTGTAGTCCTATTTAAAGGAAGAGGGTAATGTAATACTCCATTTTTTTATCCATATAATGTACATAACTTAATGTTTAAATATTGTATATACTTAGATATGTTTATTGGATGTGAGGACATGTGAACTTTGTATTAATAACACCCATAACATATATTTGTCCATCAATAATGTGGTGCATAAAGTTGTTAGTAGAAGCCCAAGTCCAAGTCAAGTTCCATTAGTAAATAAATAGTTGCCTAAGCTAATTTTCTTATTTAAATTGTACACAAAGTTGTGATGCCAAAAATGTATGTCAATATATAATAAATATAAAATGGTGTTTAGAAATAAGAAGGGGACTATGGTGTGCATAATGGTTAAAGGGGTATGCAGTATCGATGGTTAAATTCTTGTTTTATAATTGTAAAGGTGGCCAAAAAAAATTCCCTGGGAATGATTTTTAAACTTCATGCTAAGTATGATGGTTAAATTCTCGTTTTATGGTTGTAAAGGTGGCATAAAAGCTCATTAAAGCCTTGGGAATGATTTTCAGAACTCATATTTCTGTTTACATAACTTATATCTCATGTACATAACTTACATGTTTTTTATTTATTATTATTATTATTATTATTATTTTTGTTTCTATGTTTTTATAATCAATATGTCATTTTCATATTGATTTCGGTTTGATAGGTAAATATTTAGCTCATCATTATGAGTAAGAGAGGATACGCCAAACAATTTTGAGTGGAGATCAACATTTTATGTTAGGTCATGATTTGTGTGAAGCTAGATTATTATTGGTATGGATTTGTTTCCATAGTTGAGCAAAGATTATATGGGATTGTGATTGGTTTTTGTTTGTTATGTGAAAGAGATCTCCACTTAGTGAACTTTTGACATAGAACATGCTTTCATGGAATATTAAAGAGTACCTCTAATTTTACTAAATATTGATAAATATATGCCAAAATCCTTTTGTTGAACACACTCCTAATACATCTCTCCAATAAAAAACCATAATGTTATTGTATATCCCTTATTTTTACTAGGCGTTGTCTAACTATTCCATGTTTTGGCCCTTTTCGCTGGAATCCAACAACATAAATCTACACGAAATCACAATTTTTCTTTTGTTTAAATAGCTTTTCTGAATGTAGAGATGCATTCAACATACTGGAAAACCCCTGGGGCAATCTGATTATACATAATTAACCACTGAAATATGCAGATCCAGCCATTTCTCATCATATTTCGAGCAAAATTAAACATAAAATATCCTCGGAAAAGGGCCAAAAAGTAGAACAGATAGACTACGACTTTCTACTAGATACCCCTTTTGATACTCTCAATATTTATAAACCCCCATACCCATATCTCCATCCTCAATATCTCCAATATATTGACTTTATTGATCAACACTTTTAAAATCCCATCATAAATGAACATGATAAGATATTGATTAACAAGTTGAAGCCCCTATAATTATATATGTTTTCCAAATTAGATCTTGTAACACCATTTTTTGAACTTATGAAAAATTAAACCAATACATAAACCTTTACCCCATAAACCTTTACCCTTCTCTTCTCATGACCTTAAATAAAATGCTATGTGGCTTCCATTCAAACGTTCACATATTTGAATAAATAAGTTCCATTCAAACGTTCACATATTTGAATAAATAAGTTTTCTTTCAATTTTTTTTATTTTTTATATAAAGTACTTCACAATCTATCCAAACATTTATTATCTATTGTTCTCTTGCATATTGTATTTCACAATAATAATGAGGTTGTAATGGATTTTGTATTTGTGTTTTGTAATTGTAATTGAACTCTATACATATATCGTGTGGGGGTGATGAGAAGCAGATGGCGATCCCACACTCGATATCAAACATCAATTGCACACAACGGAGTACACTCCCAAAAAAGTGGCATTGTCGTGGAGTTATACATATATTGAACTTATACCCGTAATAGTTGGGAAGTAATACTCCACTCATACATATTGAAATTTTAATTTTCATTTTCAAATATGGTGTAGAATTTCAAATTTTTATGAAGTTGCATTCATTCATTCATGGGCAAGAAGCAAATCATCCTTTATACTTTTTGTCCTTACAACATATAAATATTTTGAACTTGTTATTTAAAAAAATGAATTACTAGACACCCCATGTTAGTTTCTAAGCTCTAATACTCAAACTCTTTTAAATAAAATTATTGCATATTGAACTTGTTATTTACAACCAATGGCTAGTCTCACTTAATGTATCATTAGAAAAGGTTTCACTCTCAACTTTTTGTTATTTACAAACAATCTCTAGATTCTCAATGTTATTTTCAAATGGAGTCACAAAAGGAGCAAGAGGATCTCGTGATTAGAGGTAACATAATAGCTTGCATGAGGAAGTAACTCAGCCCTAGAGGTTACTACTTGATAGAGAGGATCAACATTATGGCACCAAATGTCAAAGAGATCGAGAGAGGTTTAAAGGTTTAGTTTAAAGCATTTTCTTTTAGAAGTTGGCATTGGACATATTCTTACAAATTAAATAGTGTGAAAACTAATAAGTTGTCAGTTTTAAAAAGAGTTGATGATAACATAAGTGTCTATTTTCGGCAAACTCATAGCCATTGTAATTCTATTTCAATGGGAAAGATAATTGCATAGTCAACTACTTGAAATATATGTACAATTTTTTTTTTTTTTTTTATAGAGCATAGCATTTGGGATTGATTTGAAGAGAAATACCATTAAAACTAGCAAAAACTACTTGAAATATACCATTAGTCATAGGGACAAAGAAATACCTTAAGAAATAGGAAAAAGAATGAAAAGATTCAATGAGAAAATAATGAAAGATCAAGAAAAGGAGAAGAATTAATAATTATTTTCTCTAAATTTTTTATGGAAATGCAAAGATAATTACCTATCCCAAGTGTTGAGGAGATCCACTTCTCATTCTACCTACCACCCTTATTTCATACAATTTCTAGATAGTCATGAGTATGTATTATATGCATCTCTTGAAGAATCCCTCTTGGAGAAGACATAAGAGAAAGAGATCCCACTAGGATAATTTATAGGGTGAATTTTGCAAGGAATATCCATTTGCCTTTAGTGGTGAAGTGAAGACTAGATAGGAAGTATAAGCTTAGATGTTTGGATACATAAATATCACTGAAAAAGTAGTTAGGAATAACAAAGGGGAGAATACAAAATTAGAATATGTTTGGTAATTCATTTATGTCAAGAGGATCAAGGATATGAACATTACTTAGAAGTAGTTCAATAACTACTTTGAATAGTCAGAATGTGGAGGATGGAGTGCAAAGAGGAGGAAGGGAGGCTAGGTTTTTATAAGAGGGTGATAGATGATGAGAAAGAAACTTTTCCATGGAGATGGTTTGAAAGTGGAGGAAGATTGAGGAAACATAATGAGAAAGTGATGTATCTAGGGTCATGATTGGGGAAGGAATATCCCACTGGCACGTGAATGGATTATAGAAGGAGTTTCAGAGTTGAGGGATAGGGATTTGATTAGATACTTTTGCAAATCAAAAGCCTCCTTTTCAAAGGAAGGATTAGTGTTTAAAAATATCATCTTTCAAAACAAGTTTTTTCTCTTTCTTCTTTGAAAATTTGGCCAAGAGAGAGGCAATGCTTGGAGGGGGGCCTTATTTAATGGGTGACATAAAGTTGGTATTACTCCTTTGGAATGATCATTTCAACTCCTCCTTGTTAAGGATGGATTTGCACTACATATGGGTTCACCTTGCGAGTTTGCCACTCCACTTATGGTACCCAAAAATATTAGAATCCATGGGTGATTCTTTGGGTAGATTATAGTATGTAGCAAAGTAGACTATTGGGATGGAAGGAGTGTAACATCCCCACTATAATCCCCAGTATAATTAATGCATAATGTATATATGAATATGGTTATGGCCAAGCGATGTAATATGAGAAATGCATTTTCTTAATCTTAATAAATATAACGTGATACCAATTGCCGAGAATATGGACAAAGATGGGGGATAAATAATCCACAAGAGAGGGGGAATGCCTAGGGAGTGTATTAGAGGGAATCAAGGGGGAAATGGTTTATGGGTATTAATCCTAACCTAGTTTTCTAAATTTATTATCATTTGGGGATAACTGCTATTTCTGTTTGAGTGTATGAGAGCCCAACCATTAAACTCATGTAAGAGGGTGGGTGCGAGTGTCACATCCCATAGTTATTAAAATCATGGGGTTGCAGTACAATCAACATTATATAGAGTGAACAATCAATTGTCTTGGGAAAATAAAGGAAATTCGTATGGGGGAATCATGCAGATTTTCATATTTAGTTTTTGCATGAAAAACAAGGAGGGAGCATGAAAAATGAGGACTAGAGCTAGACCAAGAATACTAGGAAAATTTTGGAGCATGTTGGTGCATTTTTGGAGTGTTATGGAGCTAAATATTGAAGAGATAGGTTGTTAGGCTTGAAGATTGAACTCCTATGTGAGTTGCACTATAAAAACATGTGTTGTTGTTGGTTGCTGGTAGTTTTCCTGGAAGTTAGTTAGTTCAAGTTCCCAGTCGAGAGATTCCTAACTACCTGAGTGAGAGAGACCCTGATAAACGAATGGGATGCCCGATGGGCTAAGATTAGTGAAGGGGTACATTCCTTAGGTTGGGCAAGTTAAGAGAAAGAGAGTTGGAGGAAATTTGGGATAGTTGTAGGAGAATACTAGTGGGTTGTATGATAGGGAGTTGTGAGTGGATTGTAGAGGCACCCTTGTTTTGTGGATTCCTAGCCCCATATTGGGGGTGAGTTACTGTTGAAATTTGGAACAACAATTTTATGATTGGGTGGAATATCCTTCTTGAGTAATTGGTTCCACAAGTGTTTTAAAAGATAAGTGTTGATCTATTTTCTAAGTTCATGAGTTTAATTGTTGTTCTTAACTCTATGTATGTGAATGGTTTAATTGTTTTTGTGAATGAATTTATTAGCTGCATTCATTTTCATTTAAAATGTTGTAGATGCATTTAATTATCGGTATCATAATCTAATTAAATATGTGTATAAATCATAGTTGGTAAGCTACAGGAAATTAGCTAGCAAGACAATTTTTCTTTTTATGTGTATTTTCCGCAAATAATGTTCCTCAGGTAAGATGGGGGGCGTTACAGATTGGTATTAGAGCTAGAGGTTACAACATTGGGCCTACAAGGGCATGCTATTAGACAATAAGAAGTTGTTGTGATGAGATTTTATTTTGGGTGAAAATGATTTGCTATAGGACAACAAGAAGTTGTTTGGATGAGATTTTCTTTTGGGTGAAAATTATTTGCTACGGGATAATGTTGGAGGGGAGAGTTTTTGTAGTTTAACATTTTCATGATCACCATGGAACCATGTTCAAGTGATTCTTCATAACCTTGGATTTCCATTGAGCTATCATTTTTTCAATTTGGGCATCGAGATAGGGAGTTAAGCCTCCCGGAAGACAATGCTCAAGAACCATTGATCGAGCCTCTGCATGGATTTCCAGTCGTCAATATAATCTAAGATATTTATCCCACATGCATGGAGAAGGGTTCATGTAATTTTTTTATAATTAATGTCGATTCCTTTGTTACTTGTGCGTGAATCATGGAGTGCCATGGAACCATGTGGAGCTTGTGCGTGATGTAACTTTTGGCTGCCACCTTAGTGCCCCGTCATTGTGCCCAGTCAATTCCTAGTAAGCTTATGTACATGCCAATTGTTTCCTTGTGATAGGTCTATCTCATCACCACATGTTAGTGGAACAATGGTGCAGAGGTCAGGACCACACGTGAAAGTCATCGGACTAGGCCATAAATCACTTGGGAAGAAGGGAGCAGGAGGTGTTCTCATCGGTGGCCCGGTGGTCGTAGGATGGGTTGAAGGAATTCTCATCGATGGCTCCATGTTCGTAGGAGGGATTGAAGGCATTCTCATCGGTGGATCGATGGACGGTGCCCTCCTTGGTGTTATGGTGGACCAGACCAAAGTTGAATGAAAGTTCTGCATAATGAAGAAAGAGAGGGGAAGCATTTTCTCGACGACCCAGTGGATGAATTTTTCTGATTGGATAAGATAAGAAGCACATAAAAACAAGAGAGGGGGATGCATTTCCCCGATGGTCGAAGTTCCATGACTATACCGGACTAGAAACACATAGAAACAAGAGAGGGGAAGAATTTCCCTGATGACCGGTGGCCCGATGATCGAAGTATGCCAACCAAATCAGACTCAAAATAAAATCTAGGAGAATAACACAAATGACATGTCAGCAAGGAGGCCACATGGAAAGAATTGTCTTATAGTCTCAAAAAAAAAAAAATTCTAAATCTAGAAAAAGGGGTGAAAAAGGACAAAGTTGTCATTTCCAGACTGCTGGAGCTTTTTAGTTGACCATAAAATTGGAAATTTGAGAGTTGTTATAAATTCATTGTCATCATTATTATCTATGTCTCACAAAAATTTTTCTCAGTATCCTAACATATTTACTTCCACAAGTGATAGAATTTGGTGTTTGGGATTAATTGCACCAGAATGAGAAGTATACAAAAGGGGTAAATTAAAAATATTCAGATGACTATAAATCTTTGCTCATAGCTTGGAATTGAGCAAGAAAGCAGTCGACGGAAAGATCTTAAGGAGGAGAATCCATCTATAAACCCCCAAAATTGATCTTATTAGCATAAGTTACAGTGAATGCAAAAGAAGATTACTGGTGGCATTAAAGACAAAAAACAATTTTGCATTATTTTCCTAGAATTTTGTATGTATATATTTTTTTCTAATAGAACATTGTTTGCATGCACATTTTCTTACATAATTTAGAGGTAAATGAAGGAATTTGGTTCCTATAAGAGAGCCATAACCATGGAATATGACCAAGGGTCCTACTGTCATGAAGAGGAATTCATAGGGTTACATGTCAACATTGGAAATGCCAAGACATAGTCGAATGGAAGAAAAGTCAGACATGATCCTGTAACTATGAGAAGCCTATAGATAGAAGTGAAGAGTTATAGGGAAGATAATGAGAATATTATGAAGTCTCGAGAAGGGAGACTTCAAAGTTTGAATATGCTGTAGAGGCAAGCCAATAAAGACTCTGGCACAAAACAAGAATATAGTGCTAGATAAGTGATAGCATCGAGATACCATAGCAGAAGAGATGAGCATGGGAATGGTAGGCAGTCAAGGAGAATTAACATGCATCATCATTCCCCAACTAAATCCACTAGGAGGTCTCATGCAAGTTCAGGGCTAGGGAATATCCCAAGTGTGTATCCTATCAGGAGAGAGGAGAAGGCATGAGGGAGACATATTGCAAGGAGAAGTTAGGAAAATAAAGCCTCCAAATTTCAACGGTGAGCATAGCAAGGGAGAAGAGGCCAAGGTATGGTTGTTGGAAGTGAAGAAATATTTCTAGCTGCATGAATATCCCTCCAGGATAGAAATACGAATTGAAACCTACCACTTGTAAGGAAAGGCAACCATGTGGTGGGATCAACTTAAGCAAGCCAAGCACCTTGATGAGAAGAAGATCTCATGGAGGTGGTTCAAAGGATATTTCCAAGAGAAATATTTTTTTGAGCATTACTATGAAAGGAATATGAAATAATTGTTTGAACTCAAGTTGTGAAGCATGACAATGAATGAATATGAGAAAATATTCTTTGAATTGCTGAAATGAATATGAGAAAATATTCTTTGAATTGCTGAAGTATGTGGACTTCATAAGGGATAAGAAGGTCAAAATCCAAAGGTTTCTTAGTGGGTTACCCTCTCTCTACAGTGACAAGATACAATATGATAACCCCATGACTTTGGAGGAAACCATAAGGAGAGAAAAGCATATTTATGAACAAAGTAGAGGGAGGTCATTCTTACAAAAGACTTGGAATGACAATATGAAAGGAAAGAGGGATCAAAAGAAAAAAGGTTTTAAGCCACCCTTTTTCAAGAACAAATCTCAAGAAAATAAACAAGTAAATTCAACCCAAAATGAGCACATGACAACAAATTCATATGGGAAAAGGCCAAGGAAGCAACCTGTGCAATGTTGGGAATGTGAGGGAAATAACTTATATAGGGACTTCCGTCACAAAGGTGAAAGAATGAGGACTCTCCACAACATTTAGGAGGATTAAATAGTTGAATACATGATAGGAAGGATGTTAAGGATTTATGCAGCCTCAGACAACAAGAAAGCAAATTATCAATCCCCCATGATTTAAGTAGAAGTGAAGATTGATAACCAACCCATAACAATTTTAATTGATTCTAGATCTAGCCATAGTTACATAAACTCTAACATTATTGAAATATTTTACTTGCAAAGGAGTAAGCATAAAAAATCTTGGTTAGTTAAGTTATCCACGGGGTCTAAGAGAAAGATCAATGAGTTGGTTAAATATTGTCCAATAGACATGAATGGAAACAACACAAAGGTGGATGTGAACATTATACCATTGGGTTCATATGACTATCTAATTGGCATGGGCTGGTTGGAAAAACACCATGCTTTCCTAGACTGTTACAATAAGACCATAACTTGTCTTGATGAGGATGGACATTAAAGCAATACTCAAGGTGTTATGAAAGCTATAGTTATTAGAAAAATTTCAGCCATGCAGCTAAAAAATATTTTCGAGAAGGGATGTCAAGTTTTTGTAGTCCATATGGAAGTGACAACTAGAGATAAAGTGGTAAGTATTGAAGACCATCTCGTATTAAAAGATTTTGAAGATGTTTTTGGGGAAATCCCAAGATTTCTACCAAAGAGGGACATTGATTTCTCTCTTTATTTTGTTCCAAGAGCTGCCCCAATGTCCAAGACACCTTATAGAATGGGCACACTATAATTCAAAGAGTTGCATATGAAACTTGAATAAATTTTGAAGAAGGGTTATATACACCCAAGTGTGTCACCTTAGGGATCCCCAGTTCTTTTTGTAAAGAATAAGGATTGGACCTTAAGGCTATGTATTGATTTCAGATCACTGAATAAGGTCACTATAAAGAAAAAATATCCTTTGCCAAGGATTGATGATATATTTGATCAGCCAAAAGGTGCAAGAATATTTTCCAAGGTTGAATTGATATCATGTTATGATCAAGTGAGAATAAAATAAGAGGATACTAGCATGAAAACATTCAAGACAATATATGGGCATTACAAATTCATAGTAGTACCGTTTGGGATATCAAATGCACCAACAATTTTCATGTGCTTGATGAATAGAGTGTTCAGGGAGTACTTGTACAAGTTTGTAATTGTTTTCTTGGAAAATATTCTCATTTACTCAAGGAAAAAAGAAGAGAATGAGAAACATTTGAGAATGGAGTTGCAATTTTTTGAGAGAGTGTTGTAGGGGCTAGTTGGCTCTGCCGACTAGATCAACAAGTTGACTGCAGAAGTCAGATAGAGTAGTCATTTGAACGGAAAGTTAGAATCAACCGACTAGGTAGTTAAGAAATGTAACTGACATGTAACTGAATGACATGTGTGTGTGTGTGTGTGTGTGTGTGTGTAACAAAGAGACATATGATGTTTATCTACATAATAAAGTGCATTTGATAGTTCTCCCATTACTTGATGTGTCCTATGTGTGTTTGTATATGATTCTATAATATATGTTTCTCTATGCAAGGATCTACTAGTAACTCTTTGTACTTTCCCTCGAACTACAAGATTGGTTCCATTGTCGGTAGTTCTGAACTTAGGCATGCATAAAGTAAAAGGAACATATATGTTAACTTTGGAATACATACATGAATGGTGGTTGTGAAAAATTAATAATTGTATAAAATATTACTGAAGGAAGAATCGACTCACGATCGCAAAAGCACATACACAGTTCTTCTTAGAAACACACAAATGATTCTTGGAAGCTATCCTAGAAGCTCAGTTCCAATATCTCAACCAAACTCCTAATGCACAAGCTCACTCTGGATGAAAAATTTATGCACAAAAGAATAAACAAAGGAAGAACAAATATGAATGAGTGGTTTGAGAGAATCATCGAAGATTATATTAAAGTAAAGCAATTAAAGATAAAAAGTTAGTCAAAACTATCAAAAATAAATTCTATACCAACTTGCATGGAAATTCCCTTTGCACCATCCCATCCTTTCTTTATAAATTCCTGTTAGACAAGGGAGTTGGAGACATCATCGAATACCAACCCCTCTTGGCCAATCCTACTCTGAATTCAAATTGGAAAGAAAATCAATAAGAGTGGGAAGAATTCCTCGAAGCTAATTGCAAAGACACAAGAAAAGTCTGGGATTATTTTATGAAGAAATGAAATCAACCAGAATGAGAAACACCATCGATATTGAGTAATTTGGGATGATGATGGGGGGTTGGACATTCTGTGAGATGATATAAGTTGAGTTGGGTGCACCAAGTCAAATATGTTTGAAGTCGGGAAGAATATAACTGAATCAAGTGAGAAGTCTATCGATTATGAACTATAAAAATTCAACTGATATTTAAAAATTGGAGCAGGACAAAAGGAAAAAGAGATGATAAGAGTTACGAAATTAAAGGGATCCCAAAATTTCACATGGGAAAACTACCCAGGCGCAATATTTTGATGGAGCAACCCTTGAGAGTGCCCCAACGACTCATGGGAGGAGTAAAATCTTACAAGTGAGTATGGAAGTTGGTGGCACCCAACAAGTCAATAGTATGGAGATTGATGACTCAGGACCCATGATTCAATGTTCTCTTGTAAGAATACCTAGCCTATGTATTGCAGACTTCCTCTACCAGAGACTTCATATGGATACTCAATACCTAAAGGTGTGGTGTTGAACTAATAATGATGGTTATATAGGATACATGCTTCTAATCGAAGCGCGAGAGAATATTCAAAACTGATAAGAGAACATATTCCTCCATATAAGAGATCTCACAGACTCCACCCCCTTATCAAATCTACTTCTTGAAGATTCTAAATCAATAGACAGTGAAAACGAATCGACACAACCCATGAGAGGAGGATTAGTAGAATATATAGATAAAGGTTGCTAGGAAGTTGATATAATCCCAAGCGAGGAACACACATAGTTAGACAAAGAATACACTTTGACTGAAGAGAAACGATAAATTGTATTATTCAAGTCGAATACTCAAATTTCAACTCCACAAAGTAAGACCACATTAAATTCCCAGTCGACTTGAAGTCAAAATATTGCAATAGTTATAGTCTTGAAAAACCCCAAGAAAATGACAATGGGCCTAATTCATATCCCCATTTATGAAGGTGATGAAGACCCTGAACGACATTGGTTCGTTTGTGAGAAATTTTGGGATGCAATTGATATTACTGAAACAAAAAAACAAATGGAACAATTTGGTGTTACCCTTTGAGCTAGGGCCCTCACTTGGTTTATGAACTTCACGGATAATCAACAACAGTCAAAGGTAGAAATAAAACAGAGCTTCCTCACATTTTTTAAAACACAAGATATAAGCCACTTAGCTAGGAAAAATTGAAAGAGATCAAACAAAGCCCGGGAAAAATTGTTCGTGAATATGATAAAAGATTCAAATATCCTTTAAGCCAAATTCCTTATGTAATTGAAGAAAAATTACTTGTACAATGGTATGTTTCAATACTATTACAAAAACTTTGAGCACCATTATGCATGTGTTGGACACACCTACCACACTTAGAGGGGGGGGTGAATGAGTGTGGGGATCTTTTTCCCAAAACTTCCCTCTTACACAAAACTCATTAGTTAACATTCGAAATTTACTCATTACTCATTGTTGTCATTAATAATCAGTTAGATGTGAATACATATCAGAAACATATATCAGCAATATATCATCAACAAATCATCTCCACAAGGAACACAAGATGTATGTACAATTTTTCTTTTTATTATGGACTTCAATCCCGGGGTTTTTCAACAATAAATGAATAGCGTACAACTCTAAAAGAGCACCAGCTCTATATGCAAGACTCATCTTACATTCTAAGCACCAACTGATATGAGGCAACAATCCTCAATAGATATCAATCTGTACCATAAACAAGAGCATCAACCATGCACCAACTTGTGCCAAACAACCCGTAATCAACCTGTACCATAAACAAGTGTATCCAACCATGTACCAAGTATATACCAATAATGTGTCAACTACTCATCAACAATGAATCATCAATATTTACCAACATCATCAACTATACACCTCATGTATGTGCCAACTCATCAACTGCTTGTCTCAACCATGACTAGTTTTGGATTAGTCAACAACCCTAACTTGAAATAAT
>ML808121.1:84348-98220 GCA_009831015.1 Picea engelmannii | reverse complement strand
ATTCTTTAGTCTTGTGATCTCTTCTTCATTTTCTTCTAATTTATAACTCTCTTCTTGTTCTTTGAGCATTCCCTTTAACTTCAAGATGTGCCTTTGACTCCTCCTAAGAAACTTCTTAGTGTTATCCGAAAGATAGTTATAGTTTGTATAAAAATGATCACTCTTATACATGTATAAACCCTCTTCAATTTCCTTTCGAAGTTTTAATAGATTTACTTCTATTCTTTTCATGGGATAAACACCATCAAACTTTACACAAACTATATCTACATCTTCTTCTTCACTTGTAGAGAAAAATTCATCATCATCATCATTGCATTCAAGGACTTTAGAGTGTTCTTTACCTTCATTTGAAATATCCTCATGATTTTCCTTTGTATTATTATCACTTGATTCTTTATCTTCACTTGAAATGTTTTCAAAATCACATTTAGAAATAATGCATTGAAGAGTTTTTGATGATTCTTTACCTCCAATTTCTTCTTTCTCTTCCTTGCTTTGATATGACTCCTTTAGCTTTAGCCATAGATCCTTGGCGGAAGTGCATTGTCCCATGCTTTCTTTGATAGGGCTTGAGAGTCCACTAAGAATTGTCTTGAGAGCCAATGCATCATTCTTCTTTCCTTCCCTTTTAGTTGCAAACTTTGAATTCAGAGCTTCCTCACATTTTTCAAAACACAAGATATAAGCCACTTAGCTAGGAAAAATTGAAAGAGATCAAACAAAGCCCGGGAAAAATTGTTCGTGAATATGATAAAAGATTCAAATATATTTTAAGCCAAATTCCTTACGTAATTGAAGAAAAATTACTTGTACAATGGTATGTTGCAATACTATTACAAAAACTTCGAGCACCATTATGCATGTACGATATCTAGTCATGCCAGGAAGCATTGAAAAATCCCAGCATATAGAAATGGATGATGAAGGAGCATCAACTTCATCAATAATTGAGAAAATGTTGGAATAAAAACTCGTAGAACTATAACAATTAATAAAAAATATGTCGATTTCATGAAATGAAATTTGGTGCACAATTTTCTCTAGTGAAGGACATAAAAACGACTACTGTAAGTTTAACGATGCATTGGATCCAATAGTCTGATGCATTTGAATTGAAATGTTATGTGACATTTGTGAGGCCATAACAAATCATACAACAAGAGACTACCCACATAACCTAAGGAATACCTGAACAAAATGGTGCCATATTTGTGAGGAAACAACCACTCCACATAATAATGTAAGTTAAATGTAAAAAAATAGAATGAACATCCATTCAGTGTATCATACGCAGACGATCGACCATAATGTTGACCAAGGAAATGGAAACAACTATAGAGGCCGAGGCCATGGGGGTTATCAAGGCCGAGGTATAGGAAGAAGAATTTTTTTTGGCAGAGGACATGGTCGAGGCTATTATTACTGCTTTAACTACTGGAAGGGAGACCACTTAAGTCTTGACTGACCAATAAAGGACAAAATTGATCTCAAGTTATCTAACATATGTGGGGAAGGGGATCACTCCCTTGAATATTGTTTGATTGTATTAGATAAAGTGATGAATAAGAAGAATGTGAACCTCTTACATACAATTCCCAAGCAAGACATCTAAAATTCAAAAAATATCTACGTAGTAACATGCTCAGGAGCGAGTGAAGACATCTACCCATACTCACCAAATCAACAAAGGGGAGGACAAAATACATATCTCGATCCAGAGCATGAAGAAATAATAATGCGGGAAGCAATGAAGTTCTTCAAGAACATCGACCAAGATAAATCAAATGGAAATGAGGGAGGACAATAAAGTATTCTAGATACTGCTTTAGAAAAATTTGTCCAATTACTTAAAGAAAAACAATTGGTCGGTCGCTTCATTGACTTGCTAGGCATCCTAAAAGAATACTAGGAAAATACCAGTTAAAAACCTTTGACAATTGTCTCAGGAAAGTCATACAAGTGACTTCGACCCACAAGCCAACTTAGAAATTGATGGCCATATGATCAAAAAAGTCATAGTTAACTTCGGTTTGTGAGTAAATATACTCCCCAGAGAAACATGGGTTCGACTTGGAAAACCCCTGCTACAACCAACAATGAATTTCTTAAAATTAGCAGAGCAAAGGTTCATTGAAGCAATTGGTACACTTAAATGTGTCATAACATCCATAATGGGAATTCCAACAAGAGTCAACTTTGAAGTGATTAATCTGGTTGAAGACATCCCTTCCTATCCTGCATTAGTCAGAAGACCACAAGGTCAAAATATGAAGGCCACAATCTCACTTGAAAGGGATAGAATTAAATTGAAAGGCAATGATGTGAAAATCATAATACCATTGGACCCAAAAGAAGAAAAACCTTGCGTTGAAACATGGGACGAAGCCCAAGAATCCCGACAATTGTACCAAGTAATGAATGAACAAAAAAATAACGTTAAGCCTAACAGTGAAGGATAAATTTTAGTCGAATCATCATTATCAATAAGGCATAACTCAGGTACAAAAAATTACAATTGGAAAATGGACAACTATGAAGCTCAAGCTAAGGAGTGTTAGTCGATAGAGGCAATGTCAATAAAGTGATCAAGAGCATGATTTTCAGTACAAGCAGTCCCTATCATGCTCGAGAAAAATAAAAAACAAACACCAAAACTCATACCGACTAACACACAAATGAGATCTCCCATGCGATTTAGTGAAACAAATTCCCTAACGACTCATGTCAACGAAGTATCCAAATCAGTTGGAGAACAAGGGAGGGTGAAAAGTTTAGTAAAATCCTTCACTGACTAGGCATCCCGATGGTGGGAAAACCATGCACCAATGATTACAAACATGAAACACCACTATCTTGCATTTGTAGAAAGATTTGGTGGAAATAAATTGTCAGCACGAGTCTACATCCTAACTTTTAAACCTAGATTTGACCCAGTCACTACATTCACCAATGTGAAAATGAGTGGAGGTGAGTAGGCTATTGGGATAAAAGGGTATGGCCACATATGTTCCCCCAAAAATTGGATGATATACCACATAAGTGGTATAAAATTGAAGAAGCGTGTTGCAACACATTCAATTGGAATGAAATCAAAGAAAATTTCATTAGAGATTTTGAATTCATTCCCGAGGAGGAAAATTTGCGAGAGGTCGCAAAAGAAATCAAACATTTTCTTGAAAAACCAAATCCTAACAAAATACAAAAAACAGGCAAAGCCAAAGTTGAAATAGGATTGAGTTCGACTTACAATTTTTTGTCGGAACAAGTCAAGATAATATAACATCTTGTCGAATATACATGGAAAATGTAAATTTTACAGGGAAAATTTTTCAATGGAAGAAAATCCATGCTGGAGTAAACAATCTTGTAAAGATAGTTTATTTAGTGTCCAAGGAAGGCAAGGAATACATATAAAAACATAACTTCCCCCTAAGCTATAATAAGGTTGTAGAAGGATAACGCCAATTAGATGAATCTATAGCACCCGAGTGGATGGACGCAGAAATTAAAAGTAAGGAGTTCAACATCTCAATAGATGGTCAACCAAAAATGGCCACAATAAGCGACTATTAGTCCAACAAATAAAACACAAAGATAATGGACATGTTGTGAGAATATCAAGATTTTTTTGCACGGGATTATAAATACCAAAAAGGATTGGTGCAAGAGATGGGGGAGATGAAAATAAACCTCATCCCTGGGGCCAAGCCCATAAAAAAGTGACCATACATGTTGACACACAAATATAATCCCATAGTCCAAAAATATATAGAAGCAATGCTAGCTATTGGTATTATATATCCTATTGAAAAAACAGAATGGGTAAGTTTGATGGTCGTGGAACCCAAAAAGTACGACCCCAAGAAACTTAGAATATGTGCCAACTTTCGAGGTTTGAACAAGATTACAATAACTAATCCATTCCCGACATTGTTCGCTGATGAAATCATTAATGAAGTTGTGGGACAAAAATGTTATTCTTTCATTGATGGCTTCTCAGGATACAACCAAGTACCTAATGAAAAAGAAGATTAGGGGAAACTAACATTTTTTTCTGAGTTCAATTCATTTGCATATAGAGTAATTCCATTTGGGCTCAAGAATTCCCCAACAATAATTTCTCAGATATTTGTCAAAGCGTTTCATGAATACATTTACAAAACAATGGCTATGTACATTCATGAATAGACCATTTATAGCCTGATGAAATTTCACATCCAATGGTTACGAATGATGTTGGAAAGATGCAGACAAATTCACTTATCTCTAAATATCAAAAAGTGCATCTTTTCCACACCTATAGGAATTCTACTAGGTCACATTGTATATAAAGATGGAATCAAGGTCGACATGGCCAAGATCAAATTTATTCTCGACCTGAAACCACCAATCAATAAGAAGAAAATAAAAATCTTCCTTGGGAATACTGGATATTACAAAAATACAATCTTCCTTGGATCTGTTGAAGAAAGAAGTTGAGTTTCAATGGAGCCAAGAATGCAATAAATATTTTGATCTCTTAAAAAGAAAACTGGTAGAAGAACCTACATTAAGATTTCCATAATGGTCACAAAAGTTCCATGTCCATGTGGATGCATCTAACATTGTTTTCATCCCAATCCTATCCCAAACATACGATGACATGGTCGATCACCCAAATGCATGCTAGTAAACAATTGAATAAATCCAAAAGAAATTATTTGATGACTGAGCGGGAGACTTTAGCTATGATTTTCTCCCTTAAAAAATTCTAACATTAATTATTGGAAAACCATTCATCTTCTTCACGGACCATTAGGAACTTTAGTATTTAGTAAATAAACTGGTCCATTAGGGAAAAATATGTCGATGGTTTCTACTGTTCCAAGGGTTTGACTTTGAAGTAGTAGTCCGACCAAGAAAAAAACTTTTGGCCCACACAATCTATCCCTACTTGAGGCAGGAGAAGATCCAACTGGGATATAATATGACTTACTAGGTGCACATATGTTTTAGGTTGAAGCTGCCCCCAAGGAACTCGAAGAAATCATACATTTTTTGGAAGAAGGGAAGGCTCCTAAAGATTTCCCAACAAACAACAGAAATATCCTAGAATTAAAAGTAGCACCATTCACTCTCATGAATGGATATATCTACAAGCTAGGAATTGATAATATTTTGTGAAGATGCACATTAGAACATGAACATGATGACATAATCAATGAAGCACATGAAACCCTAGTGGGAGGTCATTTCCAAGTCGATACGAAAGCCAGGAAAATCCGTCAAGCTAGTCTTTGGTGGCTAAACTTACACAAGGACTATCGAGAACAAATGAAGAAGTGTGATAAATGTCATAGGATGGGTCATCCCTTGTGGAAAAATGAAATGTCTTTACATTCGGTAAATCCTATTTTACTATTGGAAATTTGGGCTATCGACTTTGTCGTTCCCTTCCCAAAAAGACCAAAAAGAATCAGGGAGAAATGTATCATCACAATAGTCAAATATATAACTAAATGGGAAGAGGCATAACCAGTCAAAAACTGCACAAAGGAAATAGTGGCCAAATTCATCTATGAAAATATAGTAACTATATTTGACTACTCCTTAACATTAATAAGTGATCAAGGAACTCATTTTGTTAATGGCATGATTGAAGTCTTACTTAAAAAGTTCATGATCGACCACAACAATATGACTATGTATCATCCATAGGCCAACAGAGCCATCGAGTCATTCAACAAAACCTTGGACAAAGGTTTAGCAAAAATATGTGGACTCGACAGGGAGGATTGGGATGATAAGGTCCTACAAGTACTGTGGGATTATAGAACAATGTACAAAATATCGACTGGCCAAACACCATTTAAGCTTGTATATTGTCAAGAAGTTGTAATTACACTACACTTCTGTGCAAATGCAGGGAGGATAACATTTGTCCTTAAATTGGACCATATTCTCAATACATGACAACACTTCTACTATATGAACCAATTAAAGGAAGAAATGATTCATGCACAATGACATCAAGAGACTCAAAATAATCAACAAAAATATTAGAACGACCAACACATCAAAAATAAATATATCAACGCAAGAGATTTGGTACTAATATATGAAAGTTGGATAAAGGGAAAGCCATGAAACTTATAAACTGTTTGGTTGGGTCCTTACATGGTTGAGGACATCAGACCATCGAGAGTAGTACATCTAAAGACTTTGCAAGGGTACCCCTTTTAGAAATTAGTTAGTGGAGCCCTTATAAAGAAATACAATGCATAGTAGTCTCATGAACTGCAGGTGAAAACCTCTTCGAGGGTGCTAGCAGGATTCGACTAGGTTGAAAACCCTTCAGGGTAGCCTAGGTCAAAGTTGAGAATAAAAGAAAAAAAAAAAAAATACAAGAAATAAAAGTAAAAAAATAAAGATTAAGAAAAACAAAAAAGAAATTAAGAAAGCAAGAAACAGGCTAGTTATCAGAATTAGGTACAAAAACTGTTTGATGATTACAAGCTATATGATTGACTTGAACCACCAAAATCATTCATTCAAGCCTGCCATACTTAAATATGAGAAGAGAATAGAGCCCTTGGTCATCACTTAAGTCATTCAAGAAGAAAAGTAGAAACCCAGAGCAATCTTAGCACCAAGGGAAGACCTGCACCATCTTTTAAATAAATGAACCAATCAATCCAGCGAAAGAGAAGTACTTCATTCAGTCGAACGCAAAATCCCTCACTCAAGTGAATGTGAACTCTATAGATCAAGAGAGTGAGTTAAATATAAATAAAGTGAGTGTGGAAAACATAATTCAAGCGAGCGTGATCATATTCAAATAATTCAACAAAGAGAGCACAACTTCAGAAAGACAAACATCAATCAAGTCAAAAAAAGCAAGGAAACCAACTTTATTAGATGATTCGACCGAATATCCTCAATCGATTGGAAGAACCGAATCGACTAGATCACACAAGAAAATAAAATAATGAAATTCAACTGAGTCGGGTGAACTCTCCGAGAAAAGAAAATTGACTTAGTTGAAATATTTGGCTACCAAGAGTACATTGACATAGTTAATGCCCGACAGGATGAGTTCGACCACCACATTGTCATCGATGCAACTGTCCCTTCACACATACAAGCATTTACTCTTGGCATTACTATCGATTCATGTGAATTAATGACACCATTGGTTGAATTAAAGTTTCCAATCCACCTCCCGCCTATAAATATAGAGGAGGCATATGACTTTGTCTCACTATTGTTCACCCCCTAGCACCCGAGTACTCGGAGCATATAAATCACAACCTCACATCTGAATCCAGAGCTTCAACAACTCAAGTATGAACCCAACCAACAAGAAACTACAACCATGCCAAGGATGAGAGGCCAAGTCACGGATTCCTTGGTTGAACCAAGAACAAAATCCAATTTTGACATAGTTAGCGCAGCAGAATTGGAAGCTTGCATGAAAAATATCTGCATAGTTAGGATTGAGGATATTTATTGGTCGAGACATTGAAAAAAATTCACCACATGGGGAGTGGAAGCGGGAACATGGAAGGAAGGATTTTTTTTCTTGGAGAAGGCCAATATCTGAAACTTTCTGGGTGCACCACAGGTTGTAGAATTTGATGGTTGGAAAGAAGAAGCTGCAAAGTTTCTAGTTAGGTGATACCATACTTCACACGTATGGATAGAGTTTCCAGTTCGAACTACTGAGGGAATGATACATTTGGTTATTGGAATTCCAAATGGGGGTACCCCGGTATGAAAAGCCCTAAATTACAATGATTGGATTCAGTTCCTCACAGGAGGAACCTCAATGAATAACTCAAAGGGATTGCTAATCAATAGCGTAATCGAGCTCAAGGGCACATGGATGTGTGTGAAAGTATCATTATACTTCATAGTAGCAGGTTGGGCCTCATATGCAAAGTTCACCATGCTAGAACCCATCAGTTAGATCCTTTAGTCCGGTGAAGAAGTTTACTAGGTTAGCTACTTAGCTGCAACAATTAAAAGCAATTGCAGGGAGTGCCAAGAAAATGGACAAGCTGTTAAATTACCATATTTTCTTATATGGCCCGCAATGAGTCAAATTATCTCGGTTGGGGATCCCAAATTTACGTTAAGGCAGATCTAGACCATGGACAGTTACAAGTGTTTTTCACGAGGAGAAATTAGGTCATCTGACTCTTTGTCAACTAAAGAAATGTTCAAAAACTGGGTCAACAATTTGAAAAATCTATCACACAGGTGGAGAGTCAAACAAAAATTCTGATGGACATTACCTACAAGTTCCCACATTCAACTAAGTATTGACAACATGCTCTAGGGTTGAGTTAGTGGGGGGACAACGCCAATAGAACTAGAGTACCAACTGATGAAGTTGCAAATATTTAAATATCTCGACAGATAGATGGAGTTTGAAACACAGATCCCACTAAAGGTGCTAAGTGACAAATCGACTATTTTAATACCCCTGACATATGCAAAGAAATATTAAGAAAGCGAAGTGGCCTTCTACACAATTCCATTTGTCTCAAATCTAGACATGGAAGGAGGCACTCTAATCAAGTAGACATTAGTGAAGAGAAAACAACAAGAAAGATAATCCAAAGGAAAACAAACTATAGACATAGAGGCAGCCCCGATGGATGTATACATTATATGGAAAGAGACATTCCAAGAAGACATTGCTTTATATTTTAATGACCCCACAATGAGAGAAAAAAAAATTCTCCTCTCGCAAATAATCTAGTTGAAAAGGTTCGACAAAAAGAAAAATAGACTCAACAGGACAAATATATCACTAGAAATATTTTGAATTTGAGCATAGGGCCACAATTAAAGGAAGAAATGGAAACCCTAAATGATAAGCATGTTGAAGAAAAGAAAACCAAAGCATCCCTGGAGAAATAAGTCGAGACAAGAAGACATAAAAAGAAAAGGCTAGAAGACTAGCAAGAAGAGAGCATGGGTCAGATGACTACTGCTACAACATGTCGACTGAATACAGGTAGACTCGACCCCAATACAAAACCTATTCCAAAGAGGCAATGAACAAGGGAAAGAAAAATCAACCTAATAAGGGAGTCACCCCTAGTTGAACCCATGCCAATCGTTGAAGAAAGAACAACAAAAAATGAGGCATTCAAACTTAAAAATAAATCAACAAAAGGGCGTCGATAGGTATCATCTGAAGAAACTATTTTAGATTCCCCTCCCAACAGTAAAAATCAGGAAACTGCAAGGCACTTGGATTTGGAAGATGTCTAAAAATTCTTACAAAATGGAAATGGAAATAAGCATACTCCAGTCGAGTCAACCCCTACAGACAAGTCGAATCCACTCGATTCGACCCAACAAGAAACTGGCCCAAACAAAGAAATTCGGTTGGTTCATCCCAAAAAATCTACAATAGTAGGCACACAAAAGCATACAAAAGGAGAGAGAGACACAAATATTCAGGGGATAGAACATACCACCCTCGCATAGAAATCAGTCAATGCAAAACCTATCGTAGTTCCATTGGGCAGTTCATACCCTCCAAGGAAATATAATGAAGAAACAAAGAAAGGTTAGCTACAGAAATAGACTGAACCTGAATAGTCGACGACCCATGATGAAAAAAAAGAAAAAGAAGAAAATAATGCTGGCACATGGTCTCCCAAGAATCTAAGTACTCCACTAGAAAATACTCCTTTAGGAATCTCTCACAAAGACTAGTCGGACGTCCCTAAGAATACTGAGAATAGAGACCAGAATGATGCAACATGTCAAGGGAATAATGGAAAGGATGGAAGGAATGACCCCAAAACACAACAAGAAACATGGGAAATTAATGAAGAGAATCCAAGAAATGGTGAGAAATTAAATAAAGGAAATGACATGGATAAAGAACAAGAAAAGGAATCAAACAAAAAATAAGAACAACAAAATGTGGAAAAGACAACGAAGAAGAAGAAGAAAAATAAGACAATCCGTAGGAATGGAAACACTTCAAAAGCAATTACTTTCATAGCTTTTAATCCAGTCAGGTTGGCATAACCGTTTGCAAAAATAATGTTCAACCCAACAGTAGCATCCAACGAGCAGATACTCGACCTATACAATGAAGTCAAAAAATAAGCTACTAGCAGATGGAAGAGGGCCATGAGAGATGGTGGTCGATTGATGTAAAGGAGAAATATGGAGAAAAAAATATTGTAGGAGTGTGCCCTGCTCGCGAAATAAAAATTGGGTATAAAACATCCCACAGAAGGACTAGATCCACTACCAACAATCAAAGGGATGGTTGAAGCAGTAATTGACACAGGTGCAAACAATCAACTAGAAATCCAAAACCTTAAGCGAGAAAACAAATAAATCAAGAAGCTACATAATCAAACAATAAGGAACAATCAGGATGTAATGGCCCAACAAACAACATCAATCCTTCAATCTGAGTATGGAAAATTCAAAGAGGTGCAACAACAACTAGAAGTGATCACTATTGATACTGAGAGGGGGGTGAATCAGTATCAAGTAAAATTTAAAAACTTTTTCAACTTATACTTAAACCATTCAATTATATCCAATGAGAAATGAACAATAGTATAAGAGTTACACCAATACACCATGGTACACCAGGCAAAATATATGAGAAATAATCAATAGTTATTGTTTAAAGAAAGTAATGACTTCCAAAGGTATCTACATCTTCCAAATGTAAAGGAATGGATAAACCTCCAAAAGGAAGATACAGTCCTCCAATATCAAGAGAGGGTTTAACTCTCCATCCTTTCCCCTTCCTTCCACCCAAGATTATATGAGACAGAATAAAACTTTACATTAAATCATCACCATCAACCAACCATCACATAGAACCTGATAATGCTTCATGAGAATTATTCAACTTCTACAATTCTTCAATTCTTGGAATACTCTGATCCTATATCTAATATTAATCAATGTATTTTCTGAAACTTCTCCAAGTTTCACTCCTTGAATCCTCCCCAAAAGGAAAATATGGAAAGAATGGTAGACCTTATTCAATTATGGTTTATTAAGGAGACTGAACTTGTACATAATTCCCCGTTCTCAATATTTAACATCTGATTCCGAAACTCGCACACACAAAACTATAGTCCCTACTCTTTCCAATGAAAATTTTCCCACGTCATTTGGATACTCTATGAATACGTTATGATTGTTTTACCTGGAACACTTGTTTATTGACTAGCTTCAGGATTGGTCAAAAACCCTATCTTCCACAAAGTGTATTTCCATAATTATAGTGAATCAAGAGATGAAAATTTTACCACAGGTACCTTGACATGTCTTCTCAATACCATATCAATTTCACCATTTGAATCATTCTAGAAAAAAGTTATAGAGAAAATGGTAAGATCACCTGAAAATAACATACCTTAGAACACATCACCAAAAGACTTGATCCTCCATTGAAATCTAGCCTTCTTTACTTCTGATTTCCTTGGAAATTTGACTTGTATTTCAAATGAATGTATAATGATATTTATTTATACCATTTATGTCACTTCCTTTTAACATTAGGGCCGACTTGACACTTTCTTATTTTGTAATTCTTTTCTTTAATTATCTTCAGGGCCTACATGTACTTCCTTCTTCAATTCACTTTGTCATCTTCAAAAATTCATTTCTCCTCAACCATGAGGATCCACGTGATGTTCCACATACCACTGGAAACAACATGATGTATATTGTCCATACATGGGTGTTGTATCTTCACGTGCATTGTCCTTCATGTCCAAATACCTTCATCAATATTCTGGTCCAAAACCAATGACTAGGGTTGACATCAATGACAACAACCAATCTTCTAACAATCTCCCCCTTTGTCATTGATGGCAACACTCATGATCCGCCTATCATCATGATCCCAATTTCTCTCCCCCTTTGACATCAATGGCAAAGGGTAGGGCTTCTCCCCTTGAGTTTAATGGAAAAATGTAACTCTCTTCTTTGGGGCTGCTCCCCTTGAACATGTGGCACTCAATAATACTTCATCCTTATTTTTGGTCTTTGGGACTTTTTCTTCCTTAGAATCCTTTTGTGTGGCTTCTGTCTTCTCTCTCTTCTTCATGTCTAGGATGTATATGTTGTTTGACCTTTTTATTGCAGTTGCAACCAATATTCCTGAGTT
This sequence comes from Picea engelmannii, assembly GCA_009831015.1. Taxonomy (NCBI): domain Eukaryota; kingdom Viridiplantae; phylum Streptophyta; class Pinopsida; order Pinales; family Pinaceae; genus Picea; species Picea engelmannii. The sequence continues at coordinate 86,066 of ML808121.1, read as the reverse complement.
ATTTTCTCCGATTTTACATTTTCGGGAGTCAAACGTAAGAGTGTATCCTTGATCACACATTTTACTAACACTAAGTAGATTATGATTCAAATATTCAACCAATAGAACATTCTTTGATTTTACATTTTTTCTTCCAAGGTCTACTACACCTTCTCTAAGTATTTTGGCAGATGAGTCATCTCCAAATGAAACATTGCCACCCTTTCTCTTCAAGCTGATGAATTTGTCTTGATCCCCGGTCATGTGTGAAGAACTTCAACTGTCTATGTACCATTCATCTTATTCTTTACATTCTTCAATGGTTAATTCTATTCGACAATCTTCATTGTTTGGAATCTCTTTCCTTCTCCATACTGTGGTTGGCATATGGACATCTTCATTCATATATCTGTAATCTCGTTCTTTGTGACCAAGATAATTGCATTTGTAGCATACAATATTTTTGTCCATTAATGGATAAAATGAACTATAACTTATTTTGACAAATCCATGATTATTTCCATATCTTCTATTTACACCATTCATGTTTCTTGCGTATTTGTTCCTTTCATTGATTATGCAATTAATTGTCTTTTGTCCAAATTTTTTGCAAGTATAATAATGAACAAGAAAGAAATTTTGATACTCTGGAGTAAGTGACATTCTTTGTGATGTAGTCCATTTGGGTTCATGATCTACTCTTCTATAGTTTCCTTCATACTGATTGAAGCTTCTTTGATTCCTGAAGGTAGGAGGTCTTCTTGGATATTCATCTCTTTTGTAATCATTCATTCTTTCTGGTATCCTGGTCCACTTCTCATCAACTATCTGTGTACCTCTTTCTTCAACCTTCTTGTTGGTATTTGCATCTTCTTTGTATGAAGTTTTACCCATGCATCCAAGATGTGTTAATTCTTTTGGCACTTGAGAGTTTCTTAAGCTCTTCCTCAATGAGACAACTTCTTGTTCAAGTTTCTCACAATCTTCTTCTTTCTTCATCATTTGGACCTTCTTTACTTCTGCTATTCTTCTTGCTTCTTCGAGTATAGTTTTCAAGGAAATGATTTCTTCTCTTAGTTTCTGAAAATCTTCTAATTGTTTCTTTAAGCTTACAACTGTATTTTCATAACTACCCAATTCACTTCTTAGTTTTCTACACGTGTCTTTGTGCTTGCTATTTTCAATCTCAACATGATTCAATTTTTTAAGATTCTCATCTTCTTGTTGAATCATTTCTACTTCATGCTTTTCTTATTCTTCATTGTCATCTCTTTCATTCCTTGGATGAGGACATTCAAATTCAACATGCCCTACTCCTTCACAATTAAAGAAAAAGAACTGACCTTTATTTGCTTCATTGAAATTTGAGATGTTGAAATTTTCTTCAACTTCTTTTTCTTCTTCTGCTTCTTCCCTTGCATAAAGGTCTTGTAGCTTGTCCTAAATCTCTTTTGCTGATGCACATGATCCCACCTTGGATTTCACTGAATCTGTCAATCCATCCAGGATGATATCTATTGCTAATTTGTTATTCCTTTTTGCTTCCTTTTGAGCTGTAGTTTTTGGTTTCTTTAAAGGATTGTATCCTGAAGCAATTGAGAACCAAACATCTGCCCCAAGAGATTTCAAGTAAGTTTCCATTCTATTACTCCAGTATTCAAAATTGCTTCCATCAAATGGTGGAATCCCATTTGGAATGTTGTCTTCCATTTCTTCTTAGGATCTTCCTTCCAGTGGTT
>ML808121.1:52337-72459 GCA_009831015.1 Picea engelmannii | reverse complement strand
CTAGTCTCCTATATATACCAAGGAGACATTTTCATTTTGAATCATCTTGTACTTGAACATTTAAGTGGGGTAAAAGGAGGTTTCCCCCTCGAAGAGGCTTATTATTTGAAATTCTCTCTTTTTCAAGGCATTGAGTACTTTTTTTGAGGATTTTCTATGCTATATTGATATTTGGTTCTTAACAACAAATACGACATCGAACAGTAGATCAAGTCAAGGTCCAGTGGGACAACTATAGTCCACACTCGATGACCTGGGAGGACGCATATGATATGCGCCAATAGTTTCCATTTTTGTTTGATGGATAGACTTATGATACTTTGATACACATTATTTCGGCACTTATATAATGTGAAACTTTGGGACAAAGTTTAGACCAAGAGGGGGTGTATGTAACACCCCGCTCTTGTGCACACTAGCGAACTTATTATTTGAGGACACTTTCTTGCAAGTGATCCAGATTACTATACTATTGGTCATTGAATATGATTATGAGGCATTATGGATTGATGACATGTTATGTTGTTGTATTGACATAGACAGGTTCTATTGACTCGGTTTTCCTGAGTGTGCAGGATTTTGGACCTTGAGGATGAAGAGGCATCGATGAAACCCCTTGGACTCCGTATCGAGTCAGGGAGTAGACTATTGGGTTTTTATTATTGTTGATATGACATATGCACATATGATTAGATGTTATGATGATTGATTGTATTTCTGAAATGATTAATTGATGATGCAGGCTGACGATAACTTGCCGAACGAACTCACATGTGGAGTAGAGGGGTCACGCACGACTACTAGAGACGTTGAGGGAGAGGTGTGGACATCAACCCAGCCACAACCTACTATCACTCCCATCGTGGCTCAAACTCTAGGTTAACGATTACCTAGTTTGAGAAGACCCACAATGTCGTGAGGGTAGACTACGACAATCACTCACGATGATTCTAAGGGGTGTGCAATAAGGTAGGGGCCTTATTCCTTAGAGGCCCTTAGTCTCCCATAAGATCACCTGGCGGAGTATTGACTCCAGGGGTTTTTGATGTCTACCAAGTCAGTCAAGAGGCGAGTGGCACCCTTGGAGCACGTAGTTCACCCTGAAGGGCACGTCGCGCAAGAAAAACAGAAAGAGGCGAATGGCACCCTTGGAGCACGTGGTGCGTCTTGAAGGGCACGTTGTGCAAGGGAAACATAATGAGGCGAGTGGCACCCTTGGAGCACCTAGTGCATCCTGAAGTGCACGACGTGTTGTTAAATAATAAATGAATAAAACTAGATGGACTTAGAATGAATAATGTGAATAAACCTAGATGGCCTTAGAAAGAATAAAATCTAGGCCTAAGTGATACTTGTGATAAAAAAAATATATTTATATAAAAATAAAAATAATAATAATAATAATCATTAATCATGTGATGAGAAGGGGGTAAGCAATTCAATTAATTTATAAAAAATCCTTTGGGGAATAAAATTTAAAAAAAATGAAAAAGGGGAAATAATTGTTTTGTTATATATGCTAATTAAAAATTTATTAATTAAAAAGTAAACGGGGAAAAAGGTAATTTTCTACACTTGCCAATTTGAGTTTTAAATGAAAAGGGAAAGAGGGAAATTTAAAAGAATTAGGAAACTAAGGAAAAAGGGGAAAAATAAAGAGAAAGGGAAACATAAGGAAAAAAAGCAGAATGACTAACTTAGTAAGGTATCTTGCATTTAAGAACTTTCAAAATTGAACTCAACTAGTAAATTAGTAATGGGGTAAGTCATTAAAATGTGTAAGGGAATACGTGGACACCTAGGAGTGATTCTAGGAATGATTTTAGGTGAGTGAGGGAAATAGGAATAATTAAATAATTAATGAAATTATTTTCTAGTGCAACGAAGGGGATGGGTGACACATGTACGGGGAGGATTTTTTTGAATTAATTTTTTGAACAATAAATTAAATGGGAAATTGGGAAAGAGATGACTTAGAAAATCTATATAAAGGAGTGAGGAGGAGGATGATGGATCTCTTCTATTATGCATAACGTTACATTGCAAAATGTTAGACTTGACTGACTTAGCTTGTGGGAGTTGAGATACCCAGCTCGGTGAGGAGTGGTAGCTCAACCTTGAGAGCCAAGATGGGAGCTAGTTGTTCTCTGGTTTAGTGTGCATGGTCCCTTTGTGGCTCGAGGGGCTAAGGGGGAAGAAGAGTACCCCTAGCATTGGCTGGGAGGTATTGGTGAAGTCTCATCGGTCGACAAGCGGGAGCTACATGGAGCGCGTGGGAAAATGACTCAGAGCAGACGACTTGGGCTACAATATGCTTAATTTTATTCTGCATGATAGATTATTATTGACCTTGTGCTTTGAACTCTGTACTTTTAATTGTAAAGAAGGTGTTGGACTTAGCATTTTAATTGAGGACTTAATTTCCCCATAGCCTTAAGCCCACTGCTTGACTTGATTCCTTTGGCTTTCAATCCATGAATGTTGTGACTGTCCGACTGGTTTAATCAAATTGTTGTGATGGGTCGCGCTTTTTACTTCGTCCTCATCCCTAGTTTGTTATTCCATGCCTGAGTAGTCGGCCAGGAGCCGAATCGACGGTCGTCACTTCGGTGCACAACGACCTATAGATTCTAATGCCCTTCTTTTCTGTGAATGGATGATGAGTGAATGATGTGTTTGTCCAGCTGTCTACCCCTATTGGTTGTTCCTAGTTGAGTGATTGTCTTGCGCCTTGCTGCAATTGATTACCTTTGTGGTTGTTTTTCTTCCCGCAGTGAACCGCTTATGATCCTCTACGTTGATCCCGATGTTTTAATACCCTTCTTGACAATTATTTAAGGCCGCGCTTTTAATGCTTCTCCTAGCGATTTACTATGTGTTTTTCCTTACTTCTAGTTTTCCATTAATCTACAATTTTACTCTGCGTTTCATGTTATTCAATGACATTTACTCTCTGAAATTCAACACACTTAACCACAAAATTTTAAGGTTTGCGTTTTTCTCTTTTATCACCTTTAATAGCAAATTCTACTCGACAGTCTTACCCATACTATTGCAGTTCCAGTGCAAAAGTGATACCCCGCCTAATCACCTTACCCAACAACTATTCTTGGTGCCTTCAACGTGCATGGTAGCGTTTCTTTTTCTTGTGTATTGGTTGAGATTTATTTTCTTTATACTGCACCTTTAACTTACTTTGGACAGTGAATAATGGTTTTCCCTGTGAAGTCTTGTTACTTATCGGTTATCGCTTGTAACTCTGCAATTTTCTTGTGTTAAACCTCTGCACTTCATGACTATTGTCGGTATTCACCCCTGTGAATTGACCCACTACAATTCACTTTACCCACAAATTTACTACTTCGTTACGATTTTATTGTTTAGAGAAGATTTATTTAATTAGAAACATATTTTAGTATTGAGTTGTGATTGGAATAATTCAGCAGAGAATTCTTATTTAGAAAACAATTAATGATTGATAAACAGACCGTAGCAATTTAAGGGGCAATGTTTTTAATAACAACGATTTTAATGGTATCATTTTCCCTATTTAAGTGTATGATAGATAGTTGTATACCCTGGATACGTTGGAGCAAGGCGTGCGTCCTTCCTTTATGGTGGATGTTGTCATTTCGACAAAGACCTTCGAAATTGATTTTTCCAGTTTTTCTCATCTAAACCCAAAAATTGATGACAACATTCTATTCGTTGGATTACGACAGTAAACGTTCTCATTGTATCTTTAAATTTAATTAATAGAATGTACAGTGAATATCCATGAATATTTTATACCGCCAATGTTTAACTACAACAAATCTTTACCAATAGCATCTACAATGATTGTTATTGGGTCAGATTATTTTATTATGTAATACTCGACTGCCTTAGTAATACCTTTGATTGCAAATTCACATTTTTAAACTCAGGGTTTCCCATCTAATTACCTTATCATCATATTCCACTCTGTGAACCTCCTTTAAAGATGGTGATATCAAGGCTATGGTTTATAGACCAATATTTTTGAGGATTTTAACTAGCTTTTTACAGCAGCGATTTAGCATTTATGATAGACATCCTCTTCTTTTAACAATCTTTGAATAAAACAACCTTTAATTTGAATATACAACCTTTAATTTGAATAGAACAACCTTTAATTTGTTTAGACAACCTTTAAATTGAATAGACAACCTTTAGATTAACTTAGACTAGACTTGTCAATTTAGTTTTTGTATTAATTAAACCAGACTTGTCAAATTAGATTGTAATTATTGTTTATAGTTTTAGTATTGATTTAATTAGACTTACTAAATTAATTTGTATTTAATGTTAAATTAGATGGTACATTAATGACTCATTTGTAATTTAGACTTGCTAAATTTTATTTGTATTTAATGTTAAATTAGATTGTACATTAATGACTAATTTGTAATTCAGACTTGCTAATTTAGATTTGTAATCAATGTTAAAATAGATTGTAATTATTGACTAGTTTAGACTTGATGAATGGTCGGGTTGTTGACGAAGTCATGTTTGAGCTTGTGCTTCCTTCGAACAATTTCATCTTGCATCTGTCGATCTGTTTCTTGGGGGGTGGGAGTAGTCCTCTTGTCAGTAGCTCAATTCCTAGTGAGTTGGATTCATCTAGAGTCCTTGGTCCAGATAGGTTGTGTAGTGCTAGGGTTATAGTCTTGCCTATTACCTGGGGACGTCATGATTCCTCATGAGGGGATCATTGCACTCCCTAAGGGAAGGAGGCGAAGGATAACTCGATTGGGATCTGTGCTTTCTGTGTGGGTGTCGTGGGTCATTGTAAATTTCTATTAGTGCTTGGGACGAACGCCTTCATGCATTTGGCTACACACCATATAGGTTCTAGTTATCTGGCCATCGAGGCCATTGTGTCGATGAGGATGTTGTCCCTTAGCTTGTAGGCATGGCCATGTTTGTGTCGGGCAGGTAGTCATTTCTCCTTGTTGTTTTACGCATGTTTCACCCAGTTTCTCTTGTGCCAATGCGTGGAGTCATAGTGGTGTGTTGCCTATTCTGCGGGCGTGGTGCTCGCCGTCAGATGTGTTGTTTAGTCGTAATCGTTGTTGTCGTCCTGTTAAAAAAAAAAAAAATGCACCTTCTGCTTCGCTTATAGTCATAACGAAGGGGTCTTTACAACAACTTATATATATATATTTTTGTAATGAAAAAACTTGACTAGAAAAATAAAGAAGAAGAAAAACTAAAAAAAAAAGAAACAAAAAAAAAGGAAAAAAATGAAAAAAATAAATACTTTGAGTAGAATACCTTGTCAATCATTACCATGAAAATAAGTTGAATTAATTCCATCATATCAATAAGGGATCAATGCCATGCCATGGCAATGAGAAGGTATCAATTCCATGCCAATATATCAAACAGTAAGAGATAAAGTTCATGGAACTTCTAAAAATACATCATGTATATCAAGGAAGAGAAGATGGAGGTGAATTGTTTCCCTTCAAAGTTATAGCTTTAAGACATGATATAGACATTATGAATTCATAGTGGTGCCCTTAGGTTTAATCACACCAAATACCTTAACATTTCATTTTCCAAGTACTTGAATAAATATGTACTTGTAATTTTGGACAACATTCTATTATATTATGGATTTCATGAAGAACACAAAGAGAAGTTATTTTATAGTGGTTGAGAGTGCACATGCTTTATGTTTCATGATAAATTTAGAAATTAGTGTTTTCTATAAGAAGAAAGTACACTATTTGTGCCACATCATTTCTTTGGAAGGAATATCCAAGGCTATAATGGAGTGGTCTTAGCCAAAAAAAAATATGTTAATGTAAGATTATTTAGGGGTTTAGTTGGGTATTATAGAAGGTTCATTGAAGGAATTTCTAGGATTTCTTAACCTTATACATTTCCCTATAAGAAAGGGAAGAGCTTTTTAGTAGATACAACAGTGTGAAAACATATTCCACTTGTTGAAGAAATTTCTTACCTATGCCCCCATCTTGAAGATTATAGATTTGAATGGAGATCTCATTGTGTGCATGGATGCACATATCGAATGGGATATAGGAGTCATTATTATGGATGTACGTGTAGTTATGTGTCTCTACAATTACTATTGCATAAAGGAAATGAACCAAATTATGCTATACATGAATTATATCTTGTTGCAATAGTGAATTCTTTCAAAATATGGAGGAACTACCTCATTGGAAATCAATTTGAGCTAAGAATTAACCATGATAGCTTAAAGTGCATATTTAATTAACCACACATGAATACGAGGTAGAGAAGGTAGTTGGAGTTGATCTATGAATATGAATTCAATATCAAATACATAAAATGGAACAGAAATAAAATTGCAGATGCACTTAATCCATGAAGATATATAAATACCATCAATACTTACAAGACTAATGTGAAGAAAAGAGAACACAAGGCTCTTGAGATAGACAAATTTTATCTTATGGTAAATGAAGAGTTACATAAAGTTAAAGAGAAGTCACAACATAATTATGAATGGTATCAATGGGTAGAATATGGTTTTGTTACACATATAGGTTAGGTGTATGTGCCCAATTCCATAGAGTGAAGGAATTATATCTTGAAAGAGATGTAAAATGCACCTTATGTGGGTCATCCAGGTTACTAGAATACTATGGTAGTTGTGATAAATTGGTGTTTTTTGGATAGCTATGAAAAAGAATATTGATGGATACATTTCTAAATGATTAGAAGGTTGGTAGTTTAATGAACATAATCAACTTCTAGCATGATTTGTGCATCCTTTACTGCTTTTAGAATGACAGAAAAGAGAATAAATCCTGATGGATTTCATCAATAATTTATTTAGGACAATGAAGTAACATGAGACCCTCATTGTAGTGCCCATGGAAAAATTAACTAAAGTTGATAGTTCATCCCAGTTAGGTTTGCTCATAAGCTCATGAACAAAGTTAAGATATTTATGAAAGAAGTATTTAAGTAGCATGGAGTGCCCAAGGTGATCATTTCAGAAATATAAACACAATTCAAATCAATATTTTTCGAAAATTTTGTTTCAAGCATTGGGGACACAACTGAACTTTAGTAAAACCTACTATTTGTAAACACATGGGTAGATAAAAATGAATATGATTATTAATGATATTAGATGTAAATGTAAGTCAATGCACATGCTATATAAGTGGGAATAATGCTTTCATTTAGTGGACTTCAGATATAATACCCAACATCATACATCACTAAGAATAATTCCATTAGGTAAGATCACACTTGGGACATCATTGCAAAAGGAAATGAAAGGACAAGTTTCCAACATAGTGAAATTTGAAGGCAACCAATAATTATAGAAATAATATTTATGCAAGCATGGCCATAAATAATAGGAAGTTATAAGTGGGTGATTATATATTTCTAAGGATTTATAAGTGGATGATTATGAATTCCTCTGGATGAAGTCAAATAAGCGTGAATCAATGAAGTTAAGAAGCTATACCAAGCCAATGTTCACATATTGCAAGGCAACTTGGGAGATGGAGGATGTCATGATGAAAAAACAAACATATATTTTTATTTTTTATTTTTTGAGGTTTCACTAAATCTAATGTTATTCTAAGAGGGATGTTATTCTAAGAGGGAGGGTAATGCAATCCCTAATTTTTGACACTTGTGATGTACATAGTTTGATGTGTACAAATATTGTGCATACAAGTTTTTCTTAGGTGTCAAGAAATGTGGATTTTTTGTAATTAGCACCCATAATATATATTTTTTCATAAGTGGTATGGTGCATAAGCTTCCTAGTAAGAGCCCATGGTAGAGGCCCACTAGCATATAATTAGATTCCTACATTATTTTCCTTATTCAAATTTCACATAAAGATATGAAACCATCATGATGTAATCATGAAATGCATGATAATACAAAATAAATATGGCATGGTTTCCTAGGGAAAAAGGGGTCTGTGATATAAAAATTGGTTAAAGAGGTATGTTGTTTGTGACAAGTGTCAATTGTTAAATTCTTGTTTTATGATTTTGTAGGTGGCTAGTGGTTAAACCCCTCATTTATCATTGTAAAGGTGGCATGAGGACAAAATCTTTGGTAATGGTTTTCAAACCACTTGTTCCCATCTACCTCACTTATATATTCCTCATTTTATTATTTTGCAATCTCTTCCTTTCACTTCTTCCTTCCTACCTTATTTTACCATCAATATGTTAGTTTCATGTTGATTTAGGATAGATATGTAAATATTTGGCTGATCATTATGAGTGTGAGAGCATGAGAGGGATAACTTTGAGTAGATATTGATATCGTATGTTGGGTCTTGATATGTGTGAAGCTAGATTATTATTGGTATAAACTTGTTTCCCTAGTTGAGAAAATACTATATGGACTTACAACTATTCCATAATTGTAGCCTTGATTGGGATTCTTGTACAATAATTTTGACATGGTTATGAAGGATTCCTCATGTAGTGGTGAGAAGGACGATCATGAAATGTTCAAGCTAGTAGAGTGTTTATAACAAGTGAATACTTGTGAACTAGTGCTAATATAATTAGAACTACTTGTTTAAACTTACACCATTATGGACAATGTTGCGGTTCTTGCTTGTTTCTTGTTTTCCATATTGGATATTATGACACTATCTTTTGAATTTGTAAAAATGTAAAATAGCAAGTAGATCCTTACCCTTCTCATATCATGACATAACCCTGCAAGGGTTGCATCCACATTAAATGCCTACAATTGGGTAATGAATTGCTTTGTGGCTTCCATTCAAAATGTCTAGGTGTTGTTTATACAATTTTTCTCTTGACGTTTAATATAAAGTATTTCACAATCCAGCCAAGCATTTATTTAGGTATGTATTCTATTGTTGTTGTGTATATTGTATTTGATAATGATGGGTTGTAGTGGATTTTGTATTTGTGTTCAATCAATGAATTTGAATATTGTCAAGTTCCTCTTTTGCAATTATGATTGAATTTCTTATAACCCTTTTGCATACTTTTGATTTTTATTCTATGTAATTTTGTAGATGTTGTAGAGACACCATTATTTTAATTAATCAATATTATCAAGAATTATGATTGAGTATTTGCATCATTGACAATACAATATTTCAAAGGGATTAAATGATATTGTTTTGGTGCCTTGTTTTACGAAGAATATTATGAAAGGACGCAGTGATATGTTGTGATTTGGTAAAGAAGGAAATCAAGTACGTCACAACCTCATTGAAACTCCAAATTTTTACTAATTTCATATTTTTTTAATAATGATTTTCAAAATGTTTACTATCTTCAATTGAATTCATCTTTTCTAATAATGATTATATTACTTAGTGAAATATTTGTAATTTAAATCACATTCGAATACTCTTTTACTTAAAAGTAAATGGTGATGTTATTTTTTAGGTGAGGTGATGCTATAACATCAATTTAGGGAGTTGCATATCAAAGTCAATGTTCAAATTAACCAAGCTATCATTGTAGAAAATTACTTATAAACTATTTATGTTTTTCAATTATTATGCATGTTTGATTATTCACAACAAACACCCACCTAATATGCAAATGAGTGTATTAATGTGGAATGAAATTTTAACATCACATACATAATACCCACAAGCTAAAATGACCCATAAATCATGATACTAACACTACAAGCAATATATGTATTGGAACACAATGTTATTATATAAACCCAAAAACTTACAACCCAAAGCCAATTGCAACATCATAAATGACCCATAAATCATGACACTGACATGTCGTCATATTACAATTGCTAGAGAAACCTGCTTTCACATCAACCCAAATAACTTACACCCAAAAACAAATGTTGAAACTTTCACATCGAGGAAAAATATTACATCCCAATGGTAAGTAAGTTTTTCTATTTTGACATTGTCAAAATCACATAAAATATTATTGACATAAGACAATGCTATTTATGAAATGGATTTTTCTTTGGTTTGACATTAGTTTTGTTGTCCAATGGTGTCATTGACCCATCAATCACAAGGGTTAAGTGTGGTCGCACCCACCATTGCATGGTCTAGCTAGGAGATGGAAAAAGGAAAAAGAAGGGTGGACTTCTTTTTTTCCATTTCATTCTATATATTTGTCAATGTGAAATGAGAAGAGGATTAGAATCCAATGGTCAATGTCAATCATCATACCTGATGGGACATGCAAAAAAGGTTGCATTCATGTTAGGATTGAAATGTTCATCTAGTTCATGCCAATTGAAAGAGAAACTACCCTTTCCTCAACGATAAAAATATGTAAATTCAATTAGTAAGAATCTTTATGAAATAATTTAATAAGAGAATAAAAAACCATGATACATGATACAAATGGTCAATAGCTAAAGAAAATCATGCTATCATTAAAGTGAGAAATCATTTAAAATAAGAGCCACATAGAGGCAATGCCCTTGCACCTTTTAGTGTGGAATGATAAAAGAGTATGGAAAGAAAAAAAAGGCACCATAAGAATAATTATTTTGACTAAGTTATTGGGAAAGTTTAGACACTGTAAATATAATAATTCATTTACATGAAATTCAAGGAAGAAACAAGTAAACATTTTTTTTTATGTGAAGTTGATTCTAGCTCACTAAACAATCTTAGAACTGTGAAATAAAATGCTGACACAGATGCTTACGAGCATATGAAACTAGAAAAAAACAGATTTACAAGTTATCTAAATAGCAAAGATCTTATAGTTTCTAGGTTTGCATGATTTGATTGATTTTATCATTTGAGCCTTTGATAGCCAAGTTGTACTTTGTTATTTTTATAGGATGAGTGTTTTTGATACCAACGAAAAAAGTGGTATCTGGAGGGAGAAATGAATCTACCACTAAATATAGAGGTTGTACATGATCAAAAGAATCAAACTTAAACAAATGAACAAAATAAAACTTTATCATCTTCAAAAACACATAGCTACCATTGCATTAGAACTATGGATTTCAATGGTTAGTGAGCTTACAGCCTAAACAATTTGACTTTTTAACTTAAAACTCTAGTCAGTTGTACAAATACCTTTGCAACTAGAAATGTGGTTGGATTTCAAGTTTCTAATTAAATTTGATAATCAGAGAACAAATGTGAGTAACTACACTATTGCAGATATAAGTTTGGCAATATTTTTATATTGTTCTTGCATATGAGAATTTGGGAACTAGTTCCCTTCAGAAGAAAAATGCAATGTATGTATATTTGTCTAATTATTCTTTTGGAAACTATAATGGAGGTAGTGAGACATGTCTAAAGAATTAGTTATAATTGCAGAATAAATAATTTAACTATTCTATTTTTGAATTAAGAAAATTTAAAGTATAGTAATTCATTTGTAAATTTATTTATAGCAAAAGTTATTGGCTTGTATTTGAATTTCTAACATAGGATCTATGTGTTACAATAATGCCAAACAAGGAAATTTCTATCTTTAGAGTTCCAATATGTGCCGAAGAAACATACATTGAATGGGATGATTTCATAAATTTACCTCGTGTCATTATGTATTACCATATTACACCATAGAGATATGTCTTTATCCCTTTTTATTTGTAATCACATTCACTTGTGATAAGTAGGGTTAAATGATGATAAAAGAATAAAGAAATTACATTGGATTTATCCTTAAAAAAAAAAAAAGAGATGAATGAGGGAAGGAAAAATAAGAGCAAATGAAATAATTTTGAGACAAAAGTATTCATACCTCCAAAATGGGATCAAAACTTATTTCCTTACCACTTAGACATGCCCATTCCCATCATACTTCCCTATTCATATGGTATTGATGTTATAGTAATTTGTAACACAACAAATTATGGAAGATATGAATGATAAGTTAAAAAGACGAAATATGTTAGCAATGATGTTTGAATTATGAGCCTAGGAGTTATGTGTTACAATCATCTTGAACATGAGCATATCCATATCAACATTTTATCTTATTTGGATTTTAGTAGGCCCAAAAATGTTAATAAATATGTTTTTATCTTGTTTGAATTTTAGTAGGTCCAAATTTTTTTATAAATATGTTTTTGTTGCCAGATGACTATTTTTGCATAAATATGGTTTGTTAACATATGATTATTTTTACCTAGGAAGTTGAAAACAAATTAATTTAATTATTGTGTTGCAAGTGATTTAGCAAGTTCAAGAGAGATATTTAGACAACAATCATATAACACAAAAGTTCAAGAACAAAATATGACAATATTATAAATGACACATCACATCAGAATATTAATGGAATTTAAGAGAAGTAAAATGAAAACAATATTAAATGTTCAAATCTAAAAGAAATTGAATTTTAATATAGTATCCAATATGATGCCATTAATGGTTAAGAATTTGACAAAAACTCAAAATTCAAGATTTCACAGTTTAGTTGTATATTTTCATATTAATAGTAGTTAGAAATTTGTATGCAAACTGAAATTAGAAGATTTACATGTTAATTGCATAGTTTGTTAGAGGGAAACATATCTCCTTTTCTTTTTTCTTCTTCAAAGATCCTTGAAAAAAAGAATAATAGATCTAGCACAATAGTAGTTTATGATGGAAAAGTAACAAGCTAAAATTAGATGTAGGTAATATATTGAAGACAAAAGTAAAAAGTAAAATGTTTAATGCTAAACATGAAATGTTTGTCTAATAAAATAATGTGCATACAGATAAATATAATACATCAGAGGGACCATTAACATGCAAATTCACATATAGATGATAAGTGGCTTAAGTAGAAAATTTGAATGTAACATAATGGAACATAAGAAATGTGATTTGAAATAGAACATAAGATATGCCATATGATTTTAAATATTGAAATGAATAAAATATATGTTTTTGCTTTGAAAAGAGCCTTTGTATTGACATTGATATTGATATTGTGAAAAATAATATTTAATTGTGAGAAGCAATGTGTTGTAGAAAATAATTAACAATGCCAATGTTCTATTACTACAAATATAATCATGCTTTGTTAAACAAGTGTAGAATCGCATGAACCCAACTCCAAAACAAAAGAAAATTGTAAATCGACTAGTTCTATTGGTAAAACAAACAACAAAGATAGTTAAAACCTTAAAAATTGTATAGTTTGAGAGACCCTAGAAATGGAACATGAAAATATATCACTGTGATTTTTCTTGGCTATTCCATAGAACTCAAGATTAAGTTGCATGGGTGTCATTTTGGTCACAAATGCAAGTGTGTATGGAAATATATCTATTCTTTTTAACAATTGGCAAGGTCCCAAGCCTTATATGTTTGTATAGGAAACAAAAGGGAAAAAGAAAATTCGGTGAAACCAAAATGCAAATTAATTTTTGAAATGTTTCCATAAGATGAAAACAATGAGCGCAACTATGGAAATTTATTCCGACGAATGTGTGGAACGTGAAAGCAGACATGGAAATATCAAGCATATGGTAAATATATCAGCCAACCAAGAAGATTATATGTGTGGATTTTTTAAATTGCATAAAGAAAAAGTTTGGATTAATAGTTACATTTATACTACATCATAATCAAGAATGGAAAATGGAAGAAATAATGGCTAGTGGGTATTTGGAATTGTTGGAAAGTACATATTTTTTCATAGAAAGGATTAAGATTTATATTGTTGAAAAGGGGTTGTGACAATGCCAAGAAGATAGTACAAAATAGAAAACCATTCTACTCCTTACATTCAACAAATACATGAGTTTAGGGGGGAATCCTTTACTGGTTTGTTTTAGTGATTCATGTTCGACAACACAAGTATTCCAACAGAGGATGAACACCTCAGTAACCACTCACATAACTAGATCAAAGATCAACACACCGATGTTTTCACTTGGTAAAACCCCTACGGGGAAACATCCATGTCCCCAACCAATGAGGCCACTTGGAGCAGTTTATTAATGCAAAAGAAAAAGATTACAGAGAGATTTTACAAAGGAGTTTCTCACAATCAATCATCAACAAATGAACCTCCATTCTCTTTAAATAGAGATCATGGAGCAATCAGGTGTTAAGACATGGATCAATAGCTGTTAAGATCGAGGAGAGTATGAACCGTCACATAACTCTATGTCAG
Source organism: Picea engelmannii (assembly GCA_009831015.1). Taxonomy (NCBI): domain Eukaryota; kingdom Viridiplantae; phylum Streptophyta; class Pinopsida; order Pinales; family Pinaceae; genus Picea; species Picea engelmannii. Next base: position 58,345 of record ML808121.1, on the reverse strand, counting down.
GAACATATCGTGATTGTCGGATTTCCTAACTACAAATGCATACTAAAGAAACACACTTAGAAACACACTTTTACCAAATGACACATTAGACCAAGTAGATCTTAACTAACTCCTAATTGTTTAAATATCCTAACATCCCCCCTTAAGAACAACTTGGGATAGGATTGAAGGATTTACAATGGTGACACAATAGGAGAAGGAAGGAGGCATTAGAGCCTATCCCCCCTTGATGAAAACTTCCTGAACTCCTAACATAGATCGAAGTTTGGAAAATTTCGCTTATGTAAGAGACTTTATGAAAATGTCTGCAACTTGATCTTCTATAGGGAAAAAGAGCACTTCAATAACTTGATCATGAATGAGCTTTCGAATGAAGTGCATGTGTATATCGATGTGTTTGCTACGCTGATGTTGAACTAGGTCTTTGGCGAGCTTGATGGAACTCTAATTGTCACACCAAAGGTTGGTAGGATGCTGCTGTTGGAATCCAAACTCTGAAAGGATCTGTTGAAGCCACAAGGCTTCCTGACTTTCATTTACCACTGCTCGATACTTTACTTATGCTGAAGAAAGTGCAATAGCATGTTGTTTCTTACAGGCCCAAGTGACAGGTCTTGAACCAAGGCTGAAAACATAACCTGCAATAGACTTCTGATAATCAGGATCGCCGACCCAATCTGAATAAGTGAAACCAACCAATAAAGGAGTCCCCCAAACTCTAATCTATCCTGAACTAGACTGTACCACGTACATAACGAAGTATCCTTTTAGCTGTTTTCCAATGGCTTTCATGGGCTGTTTGCATATACCGGGCAACAAGACCAACAACAAAGGAAAGATCGTGACGGGTATGAGTCAAGTATAAGAGGCTACCAACTAACTGACGGTACATGGTGGCATCAACTTCAGGAGAAGTACAGGTGGCAGTAATCTTGAATCCATACTAGAAGGGAGAAGGGGTTGGTTTACAATCATCCATGTGAAAGCGATGAAGAAGGTCACAAGCATACTTAGACTGGGAAAGAAAAATTCCTGCATTGGTTTGCAAAACTTGGAGGCCAAGGAAATAGTGAAAAAAGCCTAAGTCTGTCATTTCAAATTTCTTCTTAAGACTGGTTTTCACATGATTTAAAAGTTTTGAGTCACTACCAGTAAGGATAAGGTCATTAACATAAAGGACAAGGATTATGAGATGGCTTCCTACTTTCTTGGTATAGACATTAAGATCAAAATGGCATCTAGAGAATCCAGTGGTAATAAGAAAGTTGTCCATTTTGGCATACCAAGATTGGGGATCTTGCTTGAGACCATAAAGAGATTTCTTAAGGCGAAAAACAAGGCTAGAGTCATTCTAGACATAGCTAGGAGGTTGTTCCATGTAGATTTCTTCTTGCAAATCTTCATGCAAGAAGGCATATTTAACATCCATCTGATGGACCTCCCATTTATGTGAGGCAGCAAGGACAAGAACAAGTCGGATGGAATTCATTTTGGCTACAGGGGCAAAGGTTTCATTATAGTCAATTCCCTCAACTTGGGAAAATCCTTTGGAAACTAACCGAGCCTTGTGTCTTTCAACACTTCCATCTGATGCATACTTAGTTCTATAGACCCATTTACATCTGCCAAGTTTTCTTCCTTTTGGAAGAGGTACAAGATCCCAAGTATCGTTTGTCATTAAAGAATGATACTCTTCATTCATTGGTGTATCCCAATTTGGACGACCTGAAGCTTCTGCAAATGTCTCTGGATCATGAGTTTCTGAAACTTGAGCCAAACGAGAAGAGGCTTGATGGAACTGTGAATGTGTCCAACGCTAATCTGAAGGATCATCGACAAGATCACCAGCTGCTTCTCGTGTTGAATGGACCCATCTAGGAAGTGGTAGAGTTGGTGCTGGTTCAGGTTCAAAGGACTCATCTGGAGGAGGGTGAGAAGGCGGAGGCGGATTTTAATCCTCACTCTCATCATATGAAGAAGAAACCGAAACAAAAGAAGGAACAAATGTTGAATATGGCTCGTAGGTTGAAGAAGGCACAACCGTCGAATTAGGATTGCAGGCCAAAGAAGGCACAAATGCTGAATTAGGATCGCAGGCCAATATATTTTTATCAAATTTAACATCTCTTCTAATAATAATTTCATTACAATGTGTATGAAGAAGTCTATAACCTTTGACATCTTCAAAATAACCAACAAATATACACTTCTCACTTTTAGGCTGCAATGCTTTCCTTTTCTCATCAGGAATGTGAGCCCATGCTATACTTCCAAATGCACGGAAGTGACTTACATCTGGTTTAATTTTAGTCCAAGATTCTTCCGGTGATATATTTTTAAGAGCCTTTGTGGGAGTGTGATTTACTATATAATTTGTACAGTTGATGGCTTCCGCCCAATACTTTAGACTTATTCCCTTAGATTGGATCATATAATTAGTCATTTCTTTTAATGTGTGATTCTTTCTCTCAGCAACACCATTTTGTTGTGGTGTATATGGAACAATGCGTTGCATTTGGATTCCCTGTATAGTGCGGTAACTTGTAAAATTATTGTTCACATATTCATCTCCATTATATGTTCTTAGCCTTTAAATTTGATGTCCAGATTGCTTTTCTACAAGGGCCATGTAGGCAAAAAACTTCGCTCTTAAGTTTTAAGAAGTAAACCCAAGTACGTCTGGAAAACTCATCAATGAAATTTAATAAATACTTGCACCCAGAAAAATAAGGAGAAGAAAGTGGACCACATAAATCACTGTAAACAAGATGCAAAGGACCTGAGGCGTGCCAAGAGGCACGTTTTTCAAAACTATCCCGATGATGTTTGTCGAGAACACAACCGGCACAAACACCATCTCTGCATGAAACAAGAGGAAGACCAGTCACCATTTGTTGATTACATAGTTACTGCAATGAGCGATAGTTTATATGACCAAATGCTCATGCCAAAGTTTTCTCAAGTCATTTCTATGAGAAACAAAAACTGATGAAAAATTTGATGACCCAAAGTTGTCAAACTTGTAAATCCTGGTAATATCATAAAAAATTCTAGTTGCAACATCATGCTTAGGATCTTTTAGATCCTTGATTACAACTTGGTGAGGTGAAAACTCTACAGTTTTACCTTCACCTAAATGAGTGATTTGATATACTGATAGAAGGTTACAAGAAAGACTTGGAACACATAATACATCATTGAAATGACCATTTTCTACTTGAACTGTTCCAGATCCTTAAACACTAAGAGATCTATCATCACCAACAAATATTTTCTTGGTGTTACATTCATTTAGAGTAGAAAATATGTCTCTATCCTTAGCCATACGATAAGATGCTCCAGAATCAATAAGACACTCATTAGAAGTAGAAGTAGAAGTTGTATTGAAGGAGAAACCAGAAGCTGAAAGGGCATGTCCATTAGAAGAAGAAGAAGAAGAAGAAGAATCAATGCTGATGTTGTACTTCTTCATCGTTGCTTTTAAAGATGTCATCTTCTTGAAACATTTGGACTCATCATGACCATATTTATCACAAAAGTTGCAATGTCTGTTAGTCTTCTTACTTTTATATTTTTCTCCTTTATCACCATTAGGAGAGGAAACTATATGAGTGGGTTTGGGGCCCTTATATTGCTTGTTGTTGTGACAAGGATGTTGTTTCTTGGGATTTTTGGGTTTATCTTTCTGATGGACAACTAAGGCTTTGTTGGAGGTACTTGCAGTGCTGATCACTCCAAGTTGTACTAGCTTATCTTTCTCTCTAATCAAAGCATCACAAAAGTTCTCAAGAGTGGGTTTTTGATAGCTGTCTCTAGAGCCTCTTGCATGGCATAAACGGTATATACAAACACAGAATATGCACTACCTATAGCTTAGAAAGAATAAGATAGATGCAACGACCTTCGTCTATCTTTATCTTACATTCTTCACATAAAGTTCTAAGTGTTTTAAACTTAGATAGATAGTCTTCAATGCAAGAAAAATTACTTGGACTTAAAGTTAGTACTTGATTTTGTAACTGTTGTGCTCCAATAATATTGTGTTTACCAAACACATATTCAATCTTTTCCCAAGATTCTTTGGGTTTATCAATTCATTGAAGGTGGAACCTTAAATCAAGAGAGATGGACATTTCGATTAATCCACGTGCTTTGTCATTTATATTATCCCATTTGGATTTCTTATCAGCATTAGTGGGTGTTGTTTCCTTTCCCAAGGTAATTCGGTACAAGCCTTTACTTTTTAATAAATCCTCCATATGGGATTTCCATTGGAAGTAGTTGATGCTAGTAAGTAAGAGATTACTTGTAGAATCCATATTAAATATGCAGATAATATGAATTTAAAAACTGAAACTGATGATCTAAATGGAAATAGCTCGAAACGTTATGCGGTTTTAAAAAAAGTGGCACTGAAAACGGACTTCGGATGTGAGAGTTATTCCCTTTTAAAAGAATTCATAAACGAGAACCAAATGACCACGTGATAGTGTAAGTTGCTTTATGAAGTGATCCACTTTTATAAAGAGAAGTGGGGATCACTTTTACAATGAAGTTACTTTATAACAGAAAAGTTGCATGCAAAATAAATAACTCTAAAATAAAATATCAAAGCTACTTATAGTGATTTACTTGTATACTTGAAGTGAAATACACTTTACAATTTTAGCATGAAATTTCTCAAAAAAAGTAACAAAAGAGAGACTTGAACTCAAGACCTCTTACTTAATAAGGAAACTTTTAACCAAATGGTCTAGCAAAACAAATTGTAATGTTCAGAAGGAGGATTGGGGTTGTTGTTGTTGTTGTTGAAGACGACCTTGGAGAGCGTGCTAAAAAAAACTCTTTTCACACAAGAAAAAAAATTTGTTTCTTGATGAAAACAAGGGTTAGATCTTGGTTAGCTTACCCGAAAGATGCACCTTTTCCTATATGTTTCTGATTTTCCTAGATCAAACAGGGTGTGGGGAAAAGAGCATACGCAGATCTAAAAGAGTAGCAACTCGGAAATAAATAATACAAAACTAAAATAAAACCAAAACACTACTCTGCAAAAATTTAAAAAATGTGTATTCAAGCTTTATACCTCTGGATCTGACTGTAATGGTCGTATCTTGGGAAAACGAAAACCTTTTTGAATGAATCAAAAAGTGTTCCTGAATGAAACAAAAAGTGTACTTGAATGAAACGAGTGCTCCAGACGCAATGGAATAGTCCTCTCAGCCCATAAATGTATGGAAATGACAAAAAATGGAGATGAGACAACTCGACTTCACGGTCTTGATCTATAATAGGAGCATATCTTCAAATAGGCCCTGATACCATGTTCGACAACACAAGTATTCCAACAGAGGAAGAACACCTTCAGTAACCACTCACATAAATAGATCAAAGATCAACACACTGATGTTTTATCATGGTAAAACCCCTACAGGGAAACATTCACAACCCCAACCAACGTGGCCACTTGGAGCAGTTTATTAATGCAAAAGAAAAATATTACAGAGAGATTTTACAAAGGAGTTTCTTACAATCGATCATTGGCAAATGACCCTCCATGCTCTTTTAATAGAGATCATGGACCAATTGGGTGCTAAGCCATGGATCAATAGCCGTTAAGATCGAGGAGAGTATGAACCGTCATATCACTCTATGTCGGGAACATATTGTGACCGTTGGATTTCCTAACTACAAATGCATACTAATGCGTACTAAAGAAACACACTAAAAAACATACTTTTACCTAATGACACATTAGACCAAGTATATCTTAACTAACTCCTAAGTGTCTAAATATACTAGCATCCCCCCTTAAGAACAACTTGGGATAGGATTGAAGGATTTACAATGGTGACACAATAGGATAAGGAAGGAGGCATTAGATCCTATCCCCCCTTAATGACAACTTCCTGAAATCCTTGTAAGTTTTAAACCTGCGAAGTAAAGCAATGCATATAGATTCTTAAGCAATACAGAAATTAATCAATGGCTCATACACAGAGTACACA
>ML808121.1:24884-48510 GCA_009831015.1 Picea engelmannii | reverse complement strand
TCTGTGTCTACAAGAAGGTCCTCCATCTTGAGCTTCCATAGCTCAAATTTTTTACCATTGAACTTCTCTATCTCGATTCTAGATGAGCTCGCCATTCCTCTTACTTTACTCGAATCTCCACTGCAAAAGCTCCCACTGAGCCCAGGTTTATCACAGACCCAAGATAAACTTGATCTATCAAGACCGAGCCAAACCCTCAGCAACAAAGGCGTCCCTCTGAAGCCAAAAACGTGCTCTGATACCACATGTAAGTTTTAAACCTACGAAGTAAAGCAATGCATATAGATTCTTAAGCAATATAGAAATTAATCAATGGCTCATACACAGAGTACACAGAGATTTTTATCGGAAACCCTCAACTGGGAAAACCTTTCTTATTATCATTATATCGAATTTCACCATTCACCATACAATATATACAATGTTTTTAGGTATTTCGTAGATACCAAAACCCTAATCCCTTAATCCGTGATTAATTTTCAAATCAACTAAAAATAGCAAAAACCGCCCAAAAAAAAATTTCGGGGCGCTGCCCCAAACCCCATCGACCTCGGGCTACCGCCCAGTGCTGAACGCTACGCGTAACCAGGGGGGGGCATACCTGCCCTCCCCCCCCAGGACCCCTCTAGGAAAGTACCCAGTGCACATGGCAGAGCTTTAGGTGAAGGGATCGTCAGGCGCAGTTGTCGTATATGACACACCCATACACACACACATGCAAAGAATATAACACACACCCAACACTCCTAACATAGATCAAAGTTTTAAAAACTTCACTTCTGTAAGAGACTTTGTGAAAATGTCTGCAACTTGATCTTATGTAGGGAAAAAGAGAACTTCAATAACTTGATCATGAATGAGCTTTCTGATGAAGTGCATGTGTAGCTTGATGTGTTTGCTACATTGATGTTGAATTGGGTCTTTGGTGAGCTTGATGGCACTTTGATTATTGCACCAAAGGTTGGTCAGATGCTGCTACTGGAATCCAAACTCTAAAAGGATCTGTCGAAGCCACAAGGCTTCCTCACTTGCATTTACCACTGCTCGATACTCTGCTTCTACTGAAGAAAGTGCAATAGCCTTCTTACAGGCCCAAGTGATAGGTCCTGAACCAAGGCTAAAAACATAACCTGCAGTAGACGTCGATGACCCTAATAATCGAAAATCTATTGCAGGCTATGTTTTTAGCTTTGGTTTTGGACCTATCAGTTGGGCTTGTAAGAAACACCATGCTATTTCTCTTTCTTCAGTAGAAGCAGAGTATCGAGTAGTGGCTAATGAAAGTAAATAATCCTTGTGGATTTGACATGTCCTTTCATAGTTTGGATTCAAACAACATCATCCAATCACCCTCTTGTGTGATAATCAAAGTGTCATAAAGCTCACTAAAGATCCAGTTCAATATCTACACAACAAACACATCGAGATACACATGTACTTAATTAGAAATATCAATCATGATCAAGTTATTAAAGTTCTCTTTTACCCTACAAAAGATCAATTTTTAGAGGTTTTCCCAAAGTATCTTACAAAAGTGATTTTTTCGATACTTTGATCTATTTTAGGAGTTCAAGAAGTCGTCATTAAGAGGGGATAGGCTCTAATTCCTCCTTCCTTTTCCTATTGTGTCACCTTTTTAAATCCTTCAATCCTATCCCATGTTGTTCTTAAGGGGGGATGTTAGGATATTTAGAAACTTAGGAGTTAATTAAGATCAACTTGGTCTAATGTGTCTTCAGGTAAAGATGTGTTTCGTTAGTATGCATTAGTATGCATTTTTAGTTATGTAATCCGGCAATCACGATATGTTCTAGACATAGAGTGATATAACATCTCATATTATCCTTGATCTTAATGGCTACATTGATCTGACTTAACACCCAATTGGTCTATGATGTCTATTTAAAGAGTATGGAGGGTCACTTACTAATGATCGATTGTGAGAAATTATTTTGAAAAATATTTTTATTTTTCATTAATATATTTCCTCAAGTGACCATGTTGGTTGGGGCCATGGACTATTTCCTCTTTGAATGTTTCAACCATGTAAAAACATCAGCGTGTTGATCTTCGATCTGGTTGTGCGAGTGGTTATTGAAGGTGTTCATCCTATGTTGGAATACCTTATTTTGTTGAAAACAATATTTATGAGGAATCATAATAATCCCTTCATATTAGTTAGTGTGATACTACTAGATATGGAATCCAATGAGGTGGGAGGTTACAAGTGTCTCTTTTAGATAGCCAAAATATGTTAGTTCTAGAGCTTGGTTTCTTCTTGGGACTAAAGAAAAGTCTTCTCTATTTTTTTTGGAATTGGATGAGGTGACATTTTCTTCTAATATCTTTAGAGACTTCTCTCCCTCTCGCCCAACAATATTAGAGGGATAATTTTTTTTCAATACCAAGAAGGGGTTGGCCTTGATTAAGTAAAGTCCCCATAATGATTTCCCTAGTTTCCTAACTCATAGAGGCACAATGAATGGGTTGTCATATTCTTTTGGTATTGTGGTATTTACAACTCATTCTAATGAGAAAAAATTCCCTAATATGCCTCCTAGGGACTCATGCAAGCCATTCATGTAGTCTAATGGATCAAGGAAACAAGGGAAATCCTCAACACCAATAAAAAGCTACATATATTCCTCTAAATATTTTATTTGTGAATTTTAGAAATGGACATTGAGACTTCATAACCATTCTCTTTGGATTAACTAACACACCAACTACTTTAACATTGTATTTTACAAGTACTTGGATAAATTTTTATTTGTAATTCTTGACAACATTCTATTATATTATAGATTTTATGAAGAATATTGTTACACATTATTTTGGTTACCCTAGTGATCAACCAATGACATGTTCTTAACTCACTTCCATATTCATTGAAAATATTAAAAGAGACTTTCTCCAAGAGAAAAGTGGTTTGCTTTTCCTCCCTCAAAAACTATGACAAGGAAGATCGTCACACCCTGCTCTATGCTTGAGGTGCGATGATGCTTGATCGTCACACTCTGCACCAAAGATAATCTGTGACGTCGTCACAGGCTTCCTGTGCATAGGGTGCGATGATGCTTAAGCAAGGGAAAAACCAAAATTCACGAATTTTCTAGAAGGGAATCTTCTAGAATATGAGGTGGCCTCCGATTGGTTTGGATCTTACTCGCTTCTCTGATTTTCATATTATAATGGGGTGATCTCACCCAAAATTTGTTTGAGGTAAGATAGTTCATGGGTTTAGTTTCATATTATAAAAGGTTCATTGAAGGATTTTCTAGGATTTCTTATGATATCACATGCCCCTATAAGAAAGGGAAGAATTTTTCAATAGATACAATAGTGTGAAAAATCTCCAAATTGTGAAATAAACTTCTCACCTATTCTCTCATATTGAAGATTCATATTTGAATGAATATCTCATTATGTGCATGGATGTATGTACAAAATAAGATAAATGAGTCATTACTTATGAATTTACTTGTAGTCATGTGCTGCAATTATTATATGCTAAAGTAGATGAGATAAATAATCCCACACATGAATTAGATATTGTTGCCATGCTTTTAAAATGTGGAGGAATTACCTCATTGGAATAATTTGAGCTAATAATTGGTCATGATATATTAAAGTTCCTATTTACTCAACCACACACGAATGAGAGGTAGAGAAGGTGGTTGGAGTTTATCTATAAAAACAAATTCAAGATGAAATACATAAAATGGAAGGAAAATAGAGTTGCAGATGCACTTAACCAATGAAGATATATAAATACCAAAAATGTAACAAACATAAATATATATAAAATATATAAATATAAATAATACACGAATAACTAGTAATTAACAATTAATTACTATTGAAGAGACACCTCATATGAAAGGTCACGTCTCTTATGAAAGGGAACCCCTACGTGGGAATATATGCAACCCTCATTTCTCATTTGTAATCATCTCATATCTCATATCTCATATCTTATACTCATACAATTTATATTTGTATTATTATCCTAAATGAATTTCTTTATATTTCAAGTATTTTGGATATTTAGCTTGCGAACCAGATTTGGTGCACCACATTGGTATTAGAGCCTCGTCTATGATCTTGGCCTTTGGACATACAAGATTTTGGCCACACTATTTTTTTTTTTAGAGTTTCTTTGGTCTCTGGTTGACTAACCACAACCGACCTTTGACCATTTTTCGTTGAAGGAAAAAACAAGTGATTCTGCTACAATTTTAAAGTATAGAAATTTTGTTGAGAAATAAAGAACGAAAAATAAAAAGGAGTTTGTTGCACATCTTAAAAGAACACTAGAATATTGCAAAATTGAAAAAAAAGTATAAAAAAATATTGTAGCTTGAAGGAACCCCACTGTACAACAACCACCCAAGCAATTAATCCATCCAATACAAACCCATGATTTCAATTGAACATAACTTGATTCCAATTGCAATATTAATATTTCTGTACAGACATCGTACTAGTAGCAGTCGCTAACTGCCATACAAGTATAAACCACCATCTACCATACACAACCATCATTTTTTGCTACGTTTGTACTTTGTTTGATCTGTACCAACCACCACAAAAATTAAATTGACATCAAAGTATCGTACGATTCCAACCGTACATCTTGTCTATACTACCTATGATATTGTCCTTTCATGTTGTTCATCCACATAGTGGTCGATTAAGAATTTAATTCAGTGATGAGCCTATTTCATACTGCTTCGTCTGTACAGTGAAAATTTAAAAATAATTACATATGATACCATCCGTACATTTTCCATACAACCTACTCAATTTCACTTTACAGGTTTAATTAAGAAGTATTCCAAGGTACATATGAAGGTTGTATCAAAAAGTCAAGCCTTGACACATCTAAGGTCGTGACTATACTAGTTCAGTGCTTTATTTAATAAAGATTACAATATCCAAAAAGGGTTGTATATTGGATAGTTAAATAGGTTATTATGAAAAGGGATTTATCAATCTAGGAAAAATCCAAATATGAAATCATGGTGAGAAGAAATAAGTTCCAAATATATAGGTGTGTGTGTGTGTGCGCGCGTGCACACGCTTTATTAGGAGTTCAAAAGATGATATTTTAATATAGAAGGGAACCTTTATAAAGTGAACGAGATCTATAATCATGTGAAAATATTGAACAAAATCGTTATAAAGAATACCTAACTAAATACACACACACACACACACACACACACACACACGAGGAAGTATTAAAAAAATTACAAGAAGTGAAAGGGTTTATAAAATAAATTCTTGTTCCAATTTATCAGCTTGGACCATAATGAAAATTACTTTAATATTGATTTGGAAAATCAATTATTAATTCCAGAGTCAAATATAATTGAAAAGGAAGATATTTTTCAAATTAAGGAGTTACAAGTTACAATTGATAAATATGAGTATACATCTCAATTCTATGTTACAACTATGTAGAAAGAAGAAATTGACATCATTATCAGTTTACCCTAGTTTAAAAATATAGGTATCTTTATTTTAAACATGGAGAAAAAGTTTTGGACGTATCCCTATAAGAATAATATGATGACATTTCTAGACACTACTATCAAGTGAAAATTGATAATACATTCATCAAAAGACTTTAGAGATATCTTGAAGGTGATCCTTCAAGATAATCAAAAGTCAATATCTAGGTTGCAAAAAGAAATTGACGAAATTATTATAGATAAAAACGAAAAAAATTCTCGCTTAAAATACCTCAATAAAAAACTACTTACACAGATCATCAAATTAAAGGATAGAAAACAATGCATTCAGAAGTTGGAGCAAGAGAATCAATATCTTGAGAAGAACCTATAAAAAAAATGAATAAAATTCTCGTTTGAAGTACCTTAATCAAGGTTTACTAGAACAAATAAGAAAGTTCAAAGAAGAGAAACTTGAAAATCCAAACATTAAACATTTCAACAAATTAGATAATGAAGAAAATTTGCTTTTAAAATATCATAATCAAATCTACTTATGCAAATAAAAAATCTTAAGAATGATAAGAAGTCTCCAGGAAACAAGCTAGAACTACTTATAGAAAATGAAGTATTAAAGTTTTCTGATGAACAAATCCAAGTTATGGAAAATGGAACAATTACAAATCTAATCCACGTCACATCTCAAGAAGCTGCAAAGTCAACTGAAAAAAAAAGACAACGTCATATGTTGGAGTACAAATGATGGTAGCTCCAAATGTACTTACTAATCAAAATTCAACCATTAAAAAGACAACATCAGTGTGTGAAGAAAATCATATATCGAAATTAAACCAAGAAAACACTACAAGTATGATAAGGGAAAATCATGTTATAAGAACTCCTTATTGACATCCAAGTCATAAGACAAGATAAGTTAACCAATCCAAATATCAATTTCATTCAATATGGAAACCACTAATTTATCGTCCGATAAATATTGATACCAGCACAATTAAGTTTCATGATAACCATTCATCGTGGAAGAGTAACATTTTTCAAAATATTGAATTAGGATGGTTTGACCATTTCACAATTCGACATTTCTACTCAACTCTTCATCACTCATATCGTCTCGTATCGTCAATCCTGACAACACCAAAAAAAAAAGAATCACATGAAGACATTGCGAGCTAGAATGAACACGTAATCCTTTCCATAAACATTATTTGAGGACAAAGCATTTCTAAAGGGGAAGGAAATATGATAGACATAAATATATAAAAAATATATAAATATAAATAATACACGAATAACTTGTAACATCCCGCTCTTGTGAGCACATGTTATTGAATTATTCTTTGAGGACGCTTGTGTGCAAGTGATCCGGTTATAGTATATGGTTATCTATTTCTCTTATGGATTCTTATGATGATGTTAATGGATTATGATTTATGTTGTTTGATATCTATGTATTGACAGATGCTATTGACGAAGTTTCTCTCGAGTGTAAAGGACACTTGATAGATTGAGGATTTCGATGGCATCAATGGATCTCCTTGGACTCCAGATTGAGTTAGGGAGTGGATTGCATTGTTTTAGGTATTTCATTTATGCATATGTGACATATGATCGATTATATTATGATGTTGTTTATGGATCATTGACAGTGTTTCATTGATGGATGCAGGTTGACGATTGCTTGCTAATATGACTAACATAATGAGTAAAGGGGCCATGCAGATAGACCATATATTGAGGGAGAGGTGTGGCATCATTCTTGCCATAGCCTACTAGCACTCCCATCGTGGATCGAATTGTAGGTTAACGATTACCTAGTTTGACAGGTCCATGATGCCGTGAGGGAAGACTGAGACAATCGCTCACAAATATTTCTAAGAGGCGTGCAATAAGGCAATGTCCTTATTCCTTAGAAGTCCTTAGTTTATCACGAGGTCGCCCAAATGGAGTGCTGACTCTAGAGGTTGGACAACTACAAAAACTAGTCAAAGGAGAGTGGCATCCTTGGAGCACATAGTGCGTTTTGAAGGGAACGTCACATAAATGAAAAAAAATTGAGTCAAAGGCGAGAGACACCCTTGGAGCACGAAGTGCATATTGAAGGGCACGTCATGTAAATCAAATTTGAGTCAATGAATCTAGGTGGCCTAGAAAACCTTGAGTGAATAATTAACCTTGTAAAAATTGAGCATTGCCGGATCAATCAATCAATTAATTAATTAAGGATTGAATTTAGTAATCATAATCCATATAAGAGTCTAAGCCTTTGCAATTAAAAAATTAATTAAGCCTAAGTCTAATTTAGTAAGAAGACTAAAAACTAAATTTATAAATTAAATAATGAGGGGATGAAGTAAATCAATTTGAGAATTAAAGGAAAATAAAATAAATCTAAAGATTGATTTAATACACGTGCAAGTAATTACAAAATTGAAATTTAAGGTAAGAATGGAATAAAGATGAAGGAATGGGTACACATAGAAATGAATATAGAGTCTAGTTAACACTAGTCTAACTAGAAGAAGATTCATATTTTAACTCAACTTAGATTTAGTAAGGTGTCAGTCATTCATTGGAAATAAGGGGAATAAAGAGACAACTAGGAGTGATTTTATGAGCGCTTTTAGGATGGATGAGGGAAATTGATTTTTATTAAAATAAAATGTGGATTTAATTGTGCAAATTGGGGAAAGGGTTACAAGTTGAAGGGGGAGATAATTCTAAATTATTTTAATTAAAAAGAAAATTAATTGTGTAAGTGGGGATGAGTTATGGGAAAATTCTATAAAACAAATGGTTGAGATGAGCAATGGAGGACACTGGTTATGGGTAAAGTTATGTTGGCAAATTTTTGACTGGTTTTTCTTGTGAGAGTTGGGATACCCAACTTGAGAGAGAGTGGTGGCTCCACCTTGCGAGGTGAGCTAGGAGCTAGAGGATTCTGGTTGGGTTTGTGCGTGGCCCCTTTGCGGCTAGGGGGGCAAAGGGGAAAGACGAGTACCCCTAGCATTGGATGGGAGGTACTGGTGAAGTCCTTGAATTGACAAGCTAAGGAGCAAGGCGCAAGTTCAAGTGGAGTTCTTCGACAGAATCAATCCTCGTCAATGTCAGATTATCGGTTATGGTACTCCATATTGTATTGTTATTTTAAAAGTGTTATGAATATTGATGTTAATCCATGCTGAGGAAAATATGAATATTATGGAATTATATATCAAATTTTTAATTAAGATGTGTTGTAGATATAAACCCCTCTTGTCGTGATAAAAACCATCATTCAGTTGGAGGCTAGAATGTTATTCATTCTCTATCATACCTATAGTTCGATGGGTTAGCTAAAACAATATGGAGGAAGAGTTTGCCATGCTTTACTCATCTTGGTTTCTCTGCGTTTTTCTATGAGGAAATTACCCATCGTTTGTGCATTCTCCATGCTTTATTCATCTTGGTTTCTCTGCGTTTTTCTATGAAGAATTTGCCCAACGTTTTTGCATTCGCCATGCTTTATTCATCTTGGTTTCTCTGCGTTTTTCTATGATGAAATTTTTCCAGAGTTTGTGCATTCGCCATGCTTTATTCATCTTGGTTTCTCTGCATTTTTCTATGAGGAAATTGCCCAGCGTTTGTGCATTCACCATGCTTTATTCATCTTGGTTTCTCTTCATTTTTCTAGGAGGAAATGGCCCAGCGTTTGTGCATTCGTCTTGCTTTATTTATCTTGAAACCTCTGCATTTTATTTATAAATAAATTGCCATGCGTTTGTGCATATACCCTGTGATCTCACTCAACAAAAATCTATGTTTTTGATAAAAGAAATTGCCATGCATTTGTGTATCTACCCTGCGATCTCAATAATCAAACCTCTGCGTTTTTTATAAAAGAAATTGCCATGCGTTTGTGCATCTACCCTGCGATCTCATTCAACAAACGTCTGCGTTTTTGAGAAAAGAAATTGCCATGCGTTTGTGCGTTTACCCTGCGATATCACTCAACAAACCTCTGTGTTTTTGATAAAAGAAATTGCCATGCGTTTGTTCCATGCCTTCACTATCATGTAGGAGAATCGATAACTTTGAAAATGAGGATAAACTCACTATCAAATCCATCTTTATAAATCTCACTTTGATAGCAAGCCTTTTTCTGCCATGCCTTCACCATCATGGGGGAGAATCCATAATTTCAAAAATGTGGATAAACTCACCCTTAATACATAAGTTACAACAAAATATCCTATTTATAAACTAGAAAAGGATGTAACTAGTGTCAAGACTTGGGAAGGTCCACCAACATTTATTTTCCAAAATCTTATTTCTCACATTCGAGTATCATACACGTTTCAAGATTAGTGGATCATAGCTTCAACAAACGAATAAATCCAAGAACAGTAAACTTAAATGGTTCAAGAGATGTTAGAAAGTCAACATAACCTCTTTCCTTGCTATCCTCTTTTCCTAATTTTGATATATGAAAAGTACTTTTTCAACCTTGGAACTAACCACGTCACATAACAAAAATCTCTCAAGGTTACTAATAATAATTAAATATATTATCTAATTAAACATTATTTAGTAACTGGTTAAGCAGTCTTTCCTCATTGCTCATGATGATCTCATACAAGTTGTTTGAATTAATTATTTCATAGTGTTGAAGATCTTACACTTTATGCTCTTGGTTTGTCACAAGACACCTATTTTGTATCTTAAATTTTTATATTACATATAATATTCTTAGTTAGATTGTATTTAGCTTGATGTCTTATTTTGTTGCTGACCTTCACTATTTCTTAAATCCTTTATTAGTTTCTACAAGAATTTATTTTCCCCACACATTGAACCCTTGAGAACATGTATTTGGACCCAACAACTTTTTCCCAATGTCAAGTATAATACCTCGGGTTAAATTAGTCTACGTGTGAAAGGAGATAATCTATTAATGCAATAATATGAAATGGAAATTTTAGATTTACACATGTTTCGACCGATAAAATCTCCTATGAATATCAATACCTTAGACAAGGGATTGTTCTTCAATTTTGTGGGCCTCTCAGATAGTGGTTCTTGAATGCTAGAGTGCCTTTTCCTTGGCGTAGCTCATATTCTGAACTTTTATCTTAACACAATTTAAGAAAACTTTAGAATAGAGGGGATGAAGTTACTTACATACCTGGAACCCACATACTTGGAAGTGAGATCTAGGAAAGGTATTCAACTGAAACCTTCCCTTGTATTCACACATCCTTAAAGGACCTATAACTTGTCATATGGTTTCTCTTCTCGTTGGGATCCTAGTCATGTTTAATAGGTGCTAAATGCGTCGACTATATGTATGAATGTTAATTATAGATGAACTATTGTGGGACTGAGTTGTAGTTTCTAATGGTGTCGATTATATGGATAAGTGCTATTTATAGATGAACTATAGTTGGAAGGCTTATAGTTGTTAAATGCGTCAATCATATTAATGTATGCCAAATTTAGGTGAACCATTGGTGAAATGGTTCATAAATGGTAATTACCTCAAATTTATTGATATGTGTCATTTGTAGTTGGGCCATGGTGAGAGTTTTTTTCATGTGGCATTGCGCTATTAATTATGTGGATGTAGAATTTGTTTTGTGATTAGATTCCTTGCATAATGAAGATAGAATTGATGATCACTTTTGCGCCATGAAAATAAAGTTGACGATTACTCTTGCACTATTGATTATGTGGATGTAAGATTGTTTTTGAATTTGTATACTCCTGCACGATTAAATAAAGTTGATGTATGATTGGTTAAGTAATTTAGATTCTCTTGCGTTGTTAAGATGATGTTGATGCAAGATTGTTTAAGTAATTAGATTGCATGCACCATGAATAGTTGATGTTAAGATTGATTGATTGATCTAGATGATTTTTGGTTGATTGCATTAGCAAGATTTAGACACCTCCTTGTTCCTCAGAACTGTCGCCAATGTTGAGAACTTAAATGGTCAAAATCAATGGGATGAATCCTGGGCTTATGCGTTGCGTATGTGTCCTGGAAGTCCTTACCATGCTGGATAGGTTGGGAGGGTAGTTATTTCATATTCAGTGACATGGTTGATCATTACTTATATTTCTTTGGTTGATTGTGATGTGTTGAACTGCATGTCTATTTATGTTTATGTGTTGATTGTGTGTCGCTATCATTTATGTTAATGCATTGGCTTGTGTCGTTATTGATTACAATGTTATGTTGCTTGTAATGTTTTTAATTATGATGTCATATTGATTATGAGTTGTTGTGAATCATGTGTTGGCATTAATTTCCTAATACTTTTAATAATTTTTTTTTTACCTATTATACTTCGTTATATTGTAATGACGAGGTCATTACATAACTAATAATTAAGAATTAATTACTAATGAAGAGACACCTCATATGAAAGGTCATTTCTCTTATGAAAGGGCACCCCTACGTGGGTATATATACAACCCTCATTTCTAATTTGTAATCATCTCATATCTCATATATTATACTCATACATTTTATATTTATATTATTATCCTAAATGAATTTATTTATATTCCAAGTATTTTGGATATTTAACTTATGAGCTAGATTTGGCTCACCACAATAAATAATTACAAGACTAATGTGACGAAAAAAAAATCGAATCTCATAAGGTATACATATTTTTATCTTATGGTAAATAAGGACTTACAAAGATTAAAAGAGAAGTCACAACATAAGTATGAAGGATATCAATGGGTAGAAGATGGACTTGTTACACATAGAGGACAGATGTATGTGCCCAATTCCATAGAGTTAAGAAATTTTATATCCAAAGAGATGTACAAAGAGCCTTATTAGGGTTTTCCAAGTTACTAGAAGAATATGGTAGTTGTGAGAAACCTTTGCTTTTGGTTAGAAATGAAAAAGAATGTTGTTGGATACATTTCTAAATGATTAGAACGTTAACAAGTTAAAGGATATCATCAACATCTATCATGATTCATCCACCCTTTTTTCACTTTTAGAACATAAATGAGTATTAATCATGATGGTTTTCGTCACCAACTTGATTCATCCACCCTTTTGTCACTTTTAGAACAAAAATGTGTATTAATCATGATGGTTTTAATCACCAATTTACTTAGGATATGGAATAAGCATGACTCCATCATTGTGGTGGCTATGGAAAATTTAATTAAAATTGCATAGGCATCCTAGAAAGGTCTACTCATAAGGTCATGAACATAGCTAAGATAGTTACGAAAGAAATAGTCATGTATCATGGAGTGCCCAAGGTGATCATCCTAATTGATAAACACAATTCAAATCAACCTGTTGGAAGACTTTATTCTAAGCATTAGAGACTCTATTAAACTTTTGTGAAACCTATAATCAATATACATGTAGATAGATAAAAACTTAGTGAATAAGGTTATTTAGGATATGATGAAAATATATGCTATGAAAAATTTGTCTATGTGGGAAGAATGCTTGCGTTTAGTGGAGTTTTGATATAATATCGAGTACCTTACATAATTGGGAATGTAACATCCCACTCTGGCACATTGAGAAAACTTATTCTTTGAGGACACTTGCTCGCAAGTGATCTGGACTATTATGATATTAAATCTCTTGTCCTTGATTATGATGCGTTATGATTGATGACATGATGTTTACTGTATTTACATAGACAGGTGCTATTGACTCAGTTTTATTGAGTGTGCAGGGTTTTTGGACCTTGAGGATGCAGAGGCATCGATGGAACCCCTTGGACTCCGGATTGAGTCAGGGAGTGTGTTATTTGGGTTGATTTATTTACTGTGATATTACATTGATTTGATGATATGATGTGGACTTGTTCTAACACGATTGTTGATGATACAGGCTGACGATAGCTTGCCGACCAGACTCACCTATGGAGTAAAGGGGCCACACACGATTTCCAGAGAGGTTGAGGTAGAGGGGTGGAAAACAACCCTGCCACAACCTACTAGCACTCCCACCGTGGCTCGAACTGTAGGTTAACGATTACCTAGTTCGAGAGGATCCACGATGTCGTGAGGGCGAACTGCGACAACCGCTCACGATGATTCTAAGGGGCGCGCAATAAGGCGGGGGCCTTATTCCTTAGATCCCTTAGTCTCCCACAAGTTCACCTGGCAGAGTGTTGACTCCAGGGGTTATTGATGTTTACCAATCAGTCAAGAAGCAAGTGGCACCCTTGGAGCACATGGTGCATCCTGAAGGGCACGTCACGCAAAGGAAACACTAGAGGCGAGTGGCACCCTTGGAGCACGTGGTGCATTGTGAAGGGCACGTCATGCAAAAGAAATGAACGAGGCAAGTGGCACCCTTGGAGCACGTGGTGGGTTCTGAAGGGCACGTCGCGTTGATGTTGATGAAGGAACAAACCTAGATGGCCCTAAGACATTTAACACATTAATAAATTCTTAAACTACTTCCCTAATTAAATGTCGCCTAGTTCAGAATCAAAGTCCTAAGTCTAAAACTTCTCAGGGTAAAATTTTGTCTAACCTTAAGAAAAGACCCTATAAAAATAAAAATAAAATTTTAAACTAAAAATCACTTAAGTAATAGTTTTAGTCTTCATAAATTTTTGGGGTAAAATGAAGAGAGTAATAATTTAATTAAAATCCGTGGTTTTAAATTGTAAAGAAGAAATAAATTATTTAACTTGTGAAAGTGTAAAAAGATTTCGAATTAATAATAAAAGGAAAGGAGTAAATAGCGCAATTGCCATTTTGGCCCTAATAAAAGGGGAAAGAAGGGAATAATAAAAAGTAGGAAACTAAGGAATGGGGGGAAACATAATAAAGGAAAGAGGGGAACTTATGGTAAAAAGCGAGGTCAACATAGTAAGGAATCTGCAATTAAGAACCTTCTAAAATTAACTAAATTAGCAACTTCATTTTAGGGAAAGTATTTAAACTTGTAAGGGAATCTAGGAACACCTAGGAGTAAATTTAGGAGCAACTCTACGTGGGTGAGGGAAATGAGACAATTAATAAATTTTAAAAAAATGATTATTGGAGGAAAGAGGGGGATGGATGACACTTGTGCGAAGGAGAATATTTAGAATATTTTATTAAAACTTAATTTAAATGTGATTTAGGGAAAGTTGGAGGTTCTAAAAACTCTATAAAAGAAAGGGAAGATGAGGAAGAAAGGGATAGGTTGTTAGCGTAATGTTACGCTGTCAGAATTGTGACTTGACTGATTACTTGTGGGGAGTTGGGATTTCCCAGCTCGGATAGGAGTGGTAGCTCGGCCTTGCGAGGCGAGATGGGAGCTAGACGTACCATCTAGATAGTGTGTGGCCCCTTTGTAGCTCGGGGGGCTAAGGGGGAAGCAGAGTACCCCTAGCGTTGGATGGGAGGTACCGGTGAGGTCTCGACGGTCGGTGGGTGGGAGCGGCACAGAGCGCGTGAACGTCATCGAGGTAGGCGATAAGGAAAAGGTACGCTCATTATTTGTGGAGTAAAATGCACTAGGAATGTATGCTTGGATCTGAATGAGTATTATAAATGAAGTTGGCATGATTACACTTAGCATCATCTCATTTCTCTTTCATGTTTATATCTCATTGGACATTTGTGCGTATTCCTTATTGTCTGCATTTTACTACCTTGAATTTAATTGATGGCGAAGCTCTTATCTTTGCGTTACTTATTTTGATTTTGAACCCGCACTGTGTTGTGTCGCCTCCCTCGCAACTTAACCCTGTGACTATTTGATGACCCTTTTTCTCTGAAAATTCATCTTGCGCAGTAGTAATGGATGAACTCTATCTTTAGCTTTTGCCCATTCGTTGCTTGCCCAAACAATCGGTGGTTAGTGATCTGGATGGGTTTTGTTGTTCCTTGGTTGAATCTTTATGCTTCTACATCACTCTTGTTGGCTGTATATTCCTGGATATGGTATAATCGCAATTAATTTATTGAGGTGTAGTTTTGCAACCTGTGGACAATCGTTGTTCTAGTTATATTTCATTATGGTAAATACATGGATGCGGTGTAATCTTAGTTCAAATGTTACTGTGTATAAATATCATGTGGTGAGTGTCAATGGTATAGCCGCTATTTACCTTTATGAAAACCTTTTATGTTTTAATTGACCCTTTTTCATTTTTTTTCAAACGGTGAAATTATATTTTTATTTCAATAATGATTTATTTCTCTGGTATGTTGGTGAGGATTTATATTCTTGCATTCAGTAGCGATTTCAATTAAAATTGTGATCATACCTAACAAGCCTTGACTCTGTTTGATGGCGGTTAGCATTGTATCTCTGGTTTCCCCACCTCGGATCCCAGCAGGCCAACAACGATTCAAATAAACCTGAACCATGTAAATCAACCCCAGTTCTTTCGGCACTTACAACAAGTGACATTTCTTGTTGGGCATTATTGCCTCATTCTGGTGCGTTTACAGAGCGAATTCCCTTCTCATTGCTAATTTTGGCAACGTAATTCCAGCCTGGTGCTTTCCCAATGATCCCTCCATTCAATAATGGTGACCAGGTGGGTTCGTCTTGAGAGTTGGGGCACCGCTTGTCCATCAACTGATGTTGCGCCTTAATGGCTTTCAATGCTGAACAACTTTTCTCCCTTGCCATTTTAGCAATAACCATTAATATGGACGGATTTAGCAATATTGATATTGGTGTGCCTCATTGACTGAGAGTGCTTAACCTCTGACTGGAACCGTATTCTTTTCTAACCACAACCTTCCTTGTTCTTTAGTCATGCTTTATTAAGGTGAATAACCGATAAGAAGCGTGGGATGAAATTGATTTAGATGTCAGTTGAGGCGGATTGCGCTTCAGGATTAAAACAACAACTGTCAGTTAAAGAACTTTTTAATGTTTTTTTTACCTTGGCAATGAAAGACTGTCTTCCTTGTGGTAATTCTGTAGCAAAATATTTTTAGAGTTTTAGTTGAAATTTGACCCTTGCATCCTCAGTTCGATCTGAATTTATAGCATTTCAGTACTGCTTTCAAACCATTTCGTAATCTTGTAAGGATCCCAGACAGTCAGATTTCAAAGGTATAAGTCCTTAAAAAGATAAATAAATTGGTTGTGATTAATTGCGGGTCTAACAATCTAACAATCTATTCATAACTCGGATGAAATTAAAATTGTATTATTAATTAGGGTATAGTTTTACAATTGATGTGGTATATTTACTGGTATGCATTGATATGAATTAAGGCAGGGATGCATATTACATTTCAATAAATTTATGAATAGAACGTAAGAGGGAACCTGTGTTACAGCATCAATTAATATTGTTATTTAAAACAGATTGATAAATAACATTTCATTTAGTAATAACTAAAATATTAATCATAATACCTTAGTTCATAACAAATAATTATTAGTCATGATAATTAAATAGACCTTAGTTCCCCAATAATCATCAGTGTATAGCAAAGGATAACTTGAATTTGTATTTAGTTTAAAAAGGGAAATGTCACTAAGAGTGGTTTAGAAAGAACAAAAGGACAAGAGCATTGCTTATCATTGTTTTAAAAAGGGCAAATTAAATTATGATGTATATGAGGATTAAAACCTAGGGCATGCAACTAATAGTGAGAACCCATAGTTATAAAAGATTAGTCATCCTTATCTATTTTTGTGCTTAATCAGTTTTGTATGGACAAGATTAAATATGATGGAATTACACTACCCATTTATTGACACTAAGTGGATATAGAATTGATACTTGCAAGACATTCAGTACAAGTAACGCCATCGTAATTTTTGTCAAGATGAAATAAATTGTTCTAATTATTGATTTTAGGACTGCATTTATGATAATCTAGAGTGATTAAACCTGTTCTTCGTCACTTGTAAACTTGAATATTCTATGATGAATCGATGATTGTGGACTCTGTGGTTTTAGCTAGTTGCATGGATTGGTTATGGCTGGTGGTTGTCGGAGTCCTTCGGAGTTGTGCCTTCCATAGAGGTCGTGGTTGTTCATTAAATTTTTGTTGTACTTGGTTGCAATCCTTGTTGCTTGGTCTGCTTGTGTCGGGCGGGTTGTAGACACCTCCATGTTTCTCAGAATAGTTTCCAACCCTGAGACCTTAAATGGTTAAAATCGATGGGAACCTGGGCTTGAGCGTTGATTATGTGTCTTGGAGGTCCTACCCATTGCAGGGTAGGACGGACGGGTAGTCAGTTTTACTTATTGTCGATTGATCGTAGTTAAATGCATGCAGTTACTTGATGTGCATCTTACGTCATCTTGTTGTGTTCGTCATTGTTGCTTCTTGTTAGTCGTCGGGTGGCGACGTAGAGTCGAATGTGTTTGTTTCCCTTGTACACGCATGCACACACTTTAAAAATAAAAATAAAAAAATTGCACTTGCTTTAAGAGGTTGTCGTCATAATGAGGAGGTTCTTTACATATGGTATCAGAGCAGGTTCAACCCGCGACTTGGGATTCACTACAGCTTTCATTGACATGACATGATTTGATTATACTGTTGTTAATCAAGTTGATTGTGTACGTGCAGGTAATCATGGTTAGAGGACGTCGTGGAGGCAGATGACGGGGTGCTAGGGGAGGAGGCGCGACACCTCCAGTAGCATCTGCACCTGAGGGGTCTAACCCCCAAGGAGGCGAGCAGGTTCTTGGACAGGAGAAGATAGCAGTTGGCGACGTTGTTGGGATGATGAGGTATTTCAGTGCATGTCCAAGGCACTAATCAGCCGATTGGACAGAGACGAGGCCAGGGCACTGGCACCCGCTGAGGTTCCGCCGCGAGCATGGGCCGTTACTGGTAGAATTCACCGGGAACTCGAGAAGGTCAAATTTCTCGAGTTCTTTGGTGCCCCGGATGGCTCAGCCACTGAGGCATGGTTGGAGAACATGGCGATGTGCTTCGCACTTCGCGATTATACCTCCAACATGAAGGTCCGCATGGCGGTCTTTCAACTGAAGGGGAGCACTCTTCTATGGTGGAAGATGCTCTTGTCGCAACTGAACATGGTTGTCGAAGATGTGTCATGGGAATTGTTCAAGGAACGGTTCCAAGAGAGGTATCTTTCAGAGGAATTCATTGAGAGTCAGCTCAATGAGTTCAACACCTTATGATAGGGAGGTTGTACGGTGCCCGAGTACGAGGCACGTTTTATGGAGCTGCTTCGGTATGCTCCACACCTTAACACTGAGAAGCTTAAGGTCAACAAGTTCGTGTTTGGCCTTAACGTCAGCTTGCGTGCAAAGGTTAGGATCTTGATGCCTCAAACCCTACACGATGTCGTCCAAAAGGCCCTCATAGCAGAGGAGGATCTTATCAGTGGGGGTCAGACTAGGACTCCAGCGAGACCAGCAGGGCAGGTTTCATCTGGGACACCGCAACACTAGACACTAGCGAGACATACACTGGGATATCATGGCTTCCAGAGTTGATCCACTTTCACTTCACCCCGACGACTGATGCCTCAACAACGGACACCTTATCAGGGACCACAACATCAACAACAACGTCACCCACAGCAACAGCAGTTTAGGCCTATTCAACAGAACATACCAGGTTTTCAGGCCAGTGGGCCATCATAATCTACTTCGGATACCAAGACTACTGGGCCGAAGAAGGGGTGTTGGACGTGTGGGGAGCCACACTACCAGTGTGATTGTCCTATGGAGAGGACCAGAGTGTCCAGATTAGTTGGACCCACTACAGTGGGAGATATGGGCAAGGCCCATCGGATTCATGTAGCGGTGAATAACTACCAGGTAAAGCACCAGTCGACTGTGCTCGAGACGACAAGTACCATTGCTGACCAGACCCTTAGTGTTTTGATAGATCCCGGTGCTACTGAGAGTTTCATTTTTGGTGCAGTGTAAAAAGGATTAAGGTAAAGGCAGTCGATCAGAATGAGTTTAGCTTCGTAGAGATGGCTTCTAGAGCCAAACATAAGGTTGGAGGAAAAGTTACGGGCTGTGCCCTTAACCTGGGAGAGTTTGTGACAAGGACCGACTTGTACGTTACGATCTTAGGATCTTACGATGTCGTAATTGGTATGGATTGGTTGGAATCGCATGAGGCGATACTCAACTATAAGACAAAACGATTGAGCTTGGTCGATGACAAGGGACAGAGACGTGATTGTAGGACGGAACCAAGGAGTTTCCTTAAGGTTCATCTCTTCCTTACAACTACGGAAGAGTATGCGCAAGGGGTGCAAGCTTTATGCGATCCTTGCGCTAAACGAGAAGGGAGTAGTGGAAGGTCTAGAATGCCTTCCGGTGGTGAGAGAGTTTGTAGACATGTTTCCAGAGGAGTTACCTGGGATGCCACCAGAAAGGGAATTGGAGTTTACCATAGACCTGAAACTGGGGACCGAACCGATAGCCATAATGCCTAATCGGATGTCGACCTCAGAGTTACAAGAGTTGACAATGAAACTGAAGGAGTTGCTAGACCTGGGACTGATACGTCCTACTGTGTCACCATGGGGTGCACCTATTATTTCATTCAGAAGAAGGATGGATCGTGGAGGCTTTGCATTGACTATTGTCAACTGAACAAGGCTATGATCAAGAATCAGTATCCCTTGCCAAGAATTGATGATTTGTTCGATCAAATGAAGGGTGCGATGGTGTTCTCCAAGATCGATTTGCGATATGGGTATCACCAGTTGCGGATCAAGGAGGATGATGTCCCTAAGACCGCCTTTAAGATGGGATTTGGACATTACGAGTTTACCGTTTTACCATTTGGACTGACAAATGCCCCAGGATTATTTATGAGTTTGATGAACGGGGTGTTCCGCAAGTACTTGGACAAGTTCATCCAAGTATTCATTGACGATATTTTGATCTACTCTCGGACGATGGAGGAGCATGACAAGCACTTCCACTTGGTACTACAGTGTCTGCGAGAGCACAAATTGTATGGGAAGTTGTCCAAATGCTCTTTTTATCAATCGAGGATTCACTACTTAGGGTATGTCATCTCTGGCGAAGGTATCGTCGTGGATCCAGCCAAGGTTGAGGCTATTATGGAATGGCCTATGTCGACGAATGTCACATAAGTGTGTAGTTTTATGGGTTTAGTAGGATACTATTGACGATTTGTCGATGGATTTTCAAAGATAGCAAATCCAATCACGGAATTGCAGAAGAAAAACAAGAAGTTTGTTTGGACCGAGAAATGCGCGGAATCATTTCGGAGGCTTAAGGAGTTGTTAACAATAGTGCCGATATTAAAGGTCCCTGACATGGACGCGGACTTCTTGGTATGCACAGCCGCATCCAAGGAAGGTTTAGGCGGAATCTTGATGCAAGACGGATGAGTGATTGCTTACATTTCAAGGAAATTGAGAAGGCATGAGGAGAACTATGCAACGTAGGATTTGGAGTTATTAGCCATCGTATATGCCTTGAAGGTTTGGAGACACTACATTGTAGGATGAAAATTTGAACTAAAGACGGATCATTGTGGACTACAACACATTTTTATGCAAAGCGACCTGAACGCATGACAACGACGTTGGTCGGAATTGCTTAGCGAGTACGACTTCGATATTACTTACATAAAGGGAATATTGAACTGAGTGGTAGATGCTTTGATTTGGAGGCCACGCATCTTTTCGGTGTTGCCTCTTCAGACGAATCTACGTGAAAATATTCTAACCTTATAGCGTGATGACGACTGGTACAAAGAGGTCGAGGGATTTATTGGGCAAAACACAATGATGGTACCACGATATGAGGGATTTTCTTTTGATAGCGATGGGTTATTGAGGTTTAAAGGTCGGATTTACGTACCGCCAAATGACGAGTTGAGGATGTTGATCCTGATCGAGGCTCATAGAGCAGTTTACATGGCTCACCCGGGAGTCATGAAGATGAAGGAAGATCTTAAACCCTTATTCTTCTGGAGGGAAATGAAGGCCAACATAGTTAACTATGTGGCCAGGTTTCTGGAGTGTCAGGAGGTAAAGGCTAAACATAGACATCCAATAGGATTACTACAACCACATGCCATTCCGGAATCGAAATGGGAGGTCATTTCGATGGATTTTATTGTTGGATTGCCATTGACGGCAAGGAGACATGACTCGATGTTTGTAGTAGTAGACACTCTGACGAAGAGTGCTCACTTTATTCCTGTGTGTACGATGTATCAGGCACCTGACATAGCTAGAGTTTTCATCAGTGAGATTGTGAGGCTGCATGGCGTGCCTAAGAGGATTATATCCGATCAAGGATCGACGTTTACTGGACGATTTTGGACGAGTTACCAAGAGGCCTTGGGAACTCAACTTAACTTTAGTACTGCGTATCACCCAAAGACTGACAGAAATACATAACGAACGAACCAAACCTTGGAAGACATGTTGCGCATGTACGTGATGGACCAACAAAAGCATTGGGAGGAATTCTTGCCTCTAGTAGAGTTCGCTTACAACAATAGTTACCAGAGCACTATTAATATGGCACCTTTTGAGTTTCTTTATGGGCGACCGTGTCGGAAGCCCTTGAGTTGGGATCGACTTGAGGATAGGGTCCTGGTGGGACCAGAAGTGGTCCAATAAATGTAAGAACAAATGCAAACAATAAGACAAAGGATTAAGGAAGCGCAGGATCGATAGAAGAGTTATGCCGATGCGCACCGAGTCGACCGTAGTTATGAGGTTGGCGATCGAGTCTTCTTGTGGGTTAAACCACATAAGAGTTCGATCAATTTTGGAAAGGGAGATAAACTCTCTCCTAGGTTTGTGGGACCTTTCAAGATTGTGGAGAAAAAGGGGCTCGTGGCCTATCGACTAGCCTTGCCTGATTCTTTGAGGCATATGCATGATGTTTTTCATGTATCTGTTTTGAGACATTATATTAGTGATCCTACACATGTGATTGACATGAGTTCCTTGTAGGTATCAGACGAGGGAGCGCTCACGGCTGAGTCTGCCCGCGTCTTAGATCATCGCATTCAACAGTTACGACGTCGAATGGTAGATCAGGTCAAGGTCTAGTGGGACAATTATAGTCCACACTCGGCGACCAGGGAGGACGCATTTGATATGCGCCGACAGTTTCCATTTTTGTTTGATAGATAGACTTATGATACTGTGATACATTTATTTCGGCATTTATACTATGAAAATTCAGGACGAAGTTTAGACCAAGAGGGGGTGTATGTAACATCCCGCTCTGGCGCATTGAGAAAACTTATTCTTTGAGGACACTTGCTCGCAAGTGATCTGGACTATTATGATATTAAATCTCTTGTCCTTGATTATGATGCGTTATGATTGATGACATGATGTTTACTGTATTGACATAGATACGTGCTATTGACTCAGTTTTATTGAGTGTGCAGGGTTTTTGGACCTTGAGGATGCAGAGGCATCGATGGAACCCCTTGGACTCCAGATTGAATCAGGGAGTGTGCTATTTGGGTTGATTTATTTACTGTGATATTACATTGATTTGATGATATGATGTGGACTTGTTCTGACACGATTGTTGATGATGCAGGCTAACGATAGCTTGTCAACTAGACTCACATATGGAGTAAAGGGGACACACACAATTTCTAGAGAGGTTGAGGGAGAGGGGTGGACAACAACCCTGCCACAACCTACTAGCACTCTCGTCGTGGCTCGAACTGTAGGTTAACGATTACGTAGTTGGAGAGTATCCACGATGCCGTGAGGGAAGACTGCGACAGTCGCTCATGATGATTCTAATGGGTGTGCAATAAGGTGGGGGCCTTATTCCTTAGAGCCCTTAGTCTCCCACAAGTTCACCTAGCGGAGTGTTGACTCCAGGGGTTATTGATGTCTACCAATTAGTCAAGAAGCGAGTGGCACCCTTGGAGCACATGGTGCATCCTGAAGGGAACTTCGCACAAAGGAAACACTAGAGGCGAGTGGCATCCTTGGAGCACGTGGTGCATTCTGAAGGGCACGTCGCGCAAAAGAAACGAACGATGCGAGTGGCACCCTTGGAGCACATGGTGCGTCCTGAAGGGCACGTCGCGTTGATTTTGATGAAGGAACAAACCTAGATGGCCCTAAGACATTTAACACATTAAGAAATTCTTAAACTACTTCCCTAATTAAATGTCGCCTAGTTCAGAATCAAAGTCCTAAGTCTAAAACTTCTCAGGGTAAAATTTTGTCTAACCTT
>ML808121.1:3699-20045 GCA_009831015.1 Picea engelmannii | reverse complement strand
TAGTATCAAGAGATGTGAACTTTGTTTAAATAACACTTTTGTATAAATAAAACCTATAATATATGTTTTGTTCATGTTCATAAATGACATGATGCATATCTTACCAAGGTTATTTTGTATATATATATATTAGTATCAAGAGATGTGAACTTTGTTTAAATAACACTTTTGTATAAATAAAACCTATAATATATGTTTTGTTCATGTTCATAAATGACATGATGCATATCTTACCAAGGTTATTTTGTTGATTAAATAGACATAAAAGTGTAATTGCATAATGTTCATTTTGAAAACATATGTTAATTTAAAATGAATATTTCCTATTAAAATCACAAGGTCTATAATTAGTTATCAAGGTTTTTTTTTTATTAAAATTAGAATAAAACGCCATTGCTATCATGATGTCATCTTCAAATATATGTTAATTTAAAATGGACAAAAGGAGCATATGATATGTAAAGTGGCTAAAAGGGTATGCCAAGTGCCAATGGTTAAAATTTTATACTCGCTAAAAATTCCTCTAATTCCTATTTTATGATTTCCGTGTCCCATGTTCCCAAGTACATCATCTAAATATTCTTCATTTTGTTCTTTTTAAATGTTTTCTTCCTCTCACTATTTCTTTATGCCTATTTACTTTCATAATCGTCATTTTCCTATTGATTTAGATTAGATTGCAAATATTTGAATGGTCATTATGAGTGTGAGAGCATGGAAGGATAAATTTGAGTGAAAATTCATATATTATGTTAGGTTTTGAGTCATATGAAGTAAAGATTATTTTTGGGATAGATTTGGTTATTTATTTAAGTAAAGATATATGAATTTAATATTATATTATAATTGTAATTTTGTTTGGAATTTTTATGTAAGAATTATAGTATGATTGTGAAATATTTTTTATATAATGGTGAAAAGGATGATTGTGAAATGGTCAACTTGATGCTTGCATGTTTTAGTGTTCAATATTATTGACATAGTTATTTTTAAATTTTTTATATAATCATTATAGATGATGTTGGGTTCTTGTTTGTTTTTTGTTTTTTAGATTGGATTTTATGATACTATTTTTTGAAAATTGTGGAAAAGTAAACCAATATGTAGATCCTTTTTTTTTCTCATCTCATAGCACAATATGAGGGCAACAACCACATCTAGTGCATGCACTTGGGTAGATAAAAAATTTCTTAATGTTTCATATGAGGTGTTCACAATTCATTTAATTTTTATCTAGCTATGTATTATATTGTTTTTTTGTATATTTGCATGAGAGTAGTGAAGTGCATTTATAACCTAGGTAGATGTGTGGTATTTGTAACATTAATAAAGTAAATTGATAAAAATGAAATCTATAAAAATGAAAAATTAAATAACCAATCATAATAATAAAAAATGAAAATTGACACTATAACAAATTTAAAACTCTATCATAAAGTAAACCAAGATAGATCCTTCTTAACCCCAAATAAGCATCAAGACACTGTTAGTACTTATTAAATCCAATGTTAAGATGGATCTATGTTGGTGTAATCCACAATAATGAATTGTAATGTATTTTGTATTTGTGTTTAATCGATGAATTTGAATATCTTCAAGTTTTTTTCTTAATTAGGATTTAACTATTTATAATATTTTATATATATTTTAGATAATGTTTACTGTTTAATATTTATAATGTAGAGAAAAATTATCGTGAATTATGATTGAGTATTTGTATTTTGATAATTTGATATTTCAAAAGGATGCAATTATAGGCTATAGGTTATGTTTGGTACCTAATTATATAAACAGATCAATCTACCACCTTCCTTAACACTTCAAAGTTTTCTTTTATCTTTTCCAATTATATAAACAAGTCAATCTACCACCTTCCTTAACATAAGTCAAAATTTTCTTTTATCTTTTCCAATTATATAAACAAGTCAATCTACCACCTTTCTTAGTTTTCTTTTATCTTTTCCAATTATATAAACAAGTCAATCTACCAGCTTCCTTAACACTTCAAAGTTTTATTTTATCTTTTGGAATAATAATTGTTTAAGTGTTTAGTATTTTCAATGGATTCATCTTTTTCATTAATGATTATATTTTCAAGTGAAATGTTTATAGCTTTAATGGCATTTCAAGTTTCTTTAATTTAAAACCAATGGATAATGTTAGTTTTTGAGTGAGTATGTAACATCCCGCTCTGGCGCACTGAGCGAACTTATTCTTTGAGGACACTTGCTCGCAAGTGATCTGGATTATTATGATATAAAACATTTGACTTTGATTATGATACGTTATGGGTAGATGACATGTTGTTTACTGCATTGACATAGACAAGTGCTATTGACTTGGTTTTACTGAGTGTGCAGGGCTTTGGACCTTGAGGATGCAGAGGCATCGAGGGAACCCCTTGGACTCCAGATCGAGTAATGGAGTGTGCTATTGGGGTTTGATTGTTTTACTATGATATTAGTACATTTGATTAGATGATATGATGTGGATATGTTCTAACATGATTTGTTGATGATGCAGGTTGACGATAGCTTGCCGACCAGACTCACATATGGAGTAAAGGGGCCACACACGACTACCAGAGATGTTGAGGGAGAGGTGTGGACAGCAGCCATGCCACAGCCTACTAGCACTCCCGCCATGGCTCAAACTCTAGGTTAATGATTACCTAGTTCGAGAGGACCAACGATGTTGTGAGGGCAGACTGCGAAAGTCGCTCATGATGATTCTAAGGGGCGTGCAATAAGGCGGGGGCCTTATTCCTTAGAAGCCCTTAGTCTCCCACAAGTTCAACTGACAAAGTGTTGACTCCAGGGTTTATTGATGTCAACCAATCAGTCAAGAGGTGAGTGGCATCCTTGGAGCACGTGGTGCGTCCTGAAGGGCACATTGCACAAAAGAAACACAAGAGGTGAGTGGCACCCTTGGAGCATGTAGTTCATCCTGAAGGGCACATCGTGCAAAGGAACAAATGAGGCGAGTGGCACCCTTGGAGCACTTAGTGCGTCCTGAAGGGCACACCACGTTGATGATGATAGAGGGATGAACCTAGATGGCCCTAAGAAAAATAAGACATTAAGAAATTAAAAAAAAAAGAAGCAATTTCCCTAATTAATTGTCGCTCGGATCATAATCTAAGTTCTAAGTCTAAATTTCGTTAGGGGTAAAATTTTTTTCATATATATATATATATATATATAAGCACTTAAGTAATAATTTGGTCTTCATAAACTTTTTGTGGTAATTTGAAGATAGTAACAAATTAAATAAAATGAGTGGATGTAAAATGTAAAGAGACAATTAATTGTTTTAACTTTTGATAGTTTAAAAGGTACTAAATAATTAATAAAAGGAAAAAAGAGGTTAAATTGCACAACTTCCATTTTTAGCTCAAAAAGGGGAAAGTGGAAATTATAAAAATTAGGAAATTTAGGAAAAGGAGGTAACCTAAAGAGGGAAAGAGGGGAACTCTTGGTAAAATGTGGGAAACCAACTTAGTAAAGAATCTGCATTTAAGAACCTTCTAATTTGGAACTGATTTAGCAATTTCATTTTAGGGAAATCCTTAAAACATGTAAGGGAATCTAGGGACACCTAGGAGGGAATTTAGGAGTAACTCTAGGTGGGTGAGGGAATTAAGACAATTAATTAATTAAAGAAAATAATTGATGGAGAAATGTGGGGGATGGATGACACTTGCACGAAGGAGAGTTTTTAGGGAATTTTTATTAAAACTTTATTTAAATGAGATTTAGGGAAAGAAAGGAAGGGGAAAACTCTATAAAATAGAGGAAGGAGAAGGATGAAGGGGATCGGCTGTTAGCGTAACGTTACGCTGCCAAATTAGTGACTTGACTAATTTACTTGTGGGAGTTGGGATTTCCCAGCTCAGAGAGGAGTGGTAGCTCGGCCTTGCGAGGTGAGCTAGGAGCTAGACGTACCATCTGGATAGTGTGTGGCCCCTTTGCGGCTTGGGAGTCTAAGGGGGAAGCAGAGTACCCCTAGCATTGGCTGGGAGGTACCGGTGAGGTCTCGATGGTCAACGAGTAGGAGCGGCAAGGAGCACGCGGACGTCCTTCGAGGCGGGCGATAAGGAAAAGGTACACTCGTTTATTTTGTAGTGTATAATGCATTAAGATTTATGATTTAGATCTACATGTGTATTGGGTAATCTGGATGAAAGAATATTAACATCAATCTATGTTGGATCTCGTTGGATTGAATGGTTTTTCTTTATTTACTTACTCCGATGAAAATGTGGGCACTAAGTATTGCAAATAATAATAATAATAATAATAATTTTACTATGTACATTCTGAGTAAACTCCAGCCTTGTGCCTTCCTCATTTCTCCGATAAAATTCTGTGTATTATCATTGCGTCTCCATCCCCTGAATAACTAAAACTCACTGTGTAACGTCACGCTGAAAAACTTGTTTCTAGCACACTCCTTTGTAAATTTGTTACTAAAGAAAACTCCTCCCTGGCATTTAGTTTTTGTAATTAGTTATTGTGAAATTGTTTTGGAATTTTTTCTTGGGTAAATTTGTTAGTGAAATTGATTTTTGGGCGAATTTTGTTTCTTCTTGCTCTTGGGCAATGGTCGTGAGCTCAGTGCCTTCATCTCTGGCGGAGATCGACCCTAAGAAATCATCGATTAAAGGTGATTGCGGCATGTGTACTCATTTTTTTAATGGCATGTGATTCCGCCCTTCATCCCTCCATACAGCTCCGTTTTAACAGCTCATCCCTATTTGTGTTGGGTTGACATTCACTCCTTGACTTTATCACTATAGTGTTCCTGTGGGGGGGGCGTGATCTGTTCTATATTTTTTGGGGATGGCGTTTTTTTTTATCATTGCTGTGAAATTCAAGAAGATTTGTATCAGTACCCTGGTGAATTGGATAAATTTTAAAGTTGAAAGACTGGATGAAGTAGATTGTAGAAAGTACAAAAAGATTCTGGCATTTAGTCAAGTTGACCTTAACGTTGTCGAATGGTCATTCTTTGTGAATTATTTATGTGAGATTGGGTAAATCGACTTGTAATGCTTGCGCATATTTGAGGAATGACATTCTGTGAATTCACTATTTCCTGAAAGAAACGCAGGTGTGGTTCGCTTGCAAGATAACGAAGCCTCGAGTGGTAACATCTTGTTATGTTTACCATGGTTTTAGGGCCACCACAATGCGTGCACCAGAGTTATGACTAATAAGAGCAAAGCCCTTCCACAAAAGACCTGCATTTAAGCACTTACCATGTCTGTAATTATCAGTGCTGGGGAATAATTACTGTTACAGAAGAATAACTTGGGATATGGATAAACATCCTGAGTCCATTATTCCACCTGCATTTGCATTGGATTGGGCAAATTGAATTGCATGGTTTTAACCTATAGGCATAACGGTATGCTGCAATTTGATTGTTTCCTTACACGATGCCTAGTGAGATCAGATTTGTATATAACAGAATCCTTGAGGGTAATCTTGTAGTTCTACCTCCTTCTGATGTTGCAACGACCTTTTCCTATATAAAATTGCTTCTCTGCATTGTTGTTACACCCTCCTTGTCGGGCCGTATAAACTAGCTGTTTGTGCCCTTACCTCTGCCAGTTGTTAGTTGCCTTATTGATTTCCTATTTTTGCTGCCCCTGATTCGCGATTTTCTGGCATGCACTCATGGCGTTAATATTTCTAGTGGTTGACCTTATGCCTTGGCATCATGGTTGGGCCGTTAGTTTTATTGCTAACGACACGTAATTTAGTATAGTATTGTGCCAACGTATTGCCACTGTAATATATCATTGTTGTTTTATGTAGAGGTAGTGTCATTAATATATTATCCTTGAATTACGTAAGGGTAGTGTTAATGCAATTTAAAATAAATGTAATGTTAGTGTTAGATAATATATGAAATGTAATGTGTTTGTTATTTTAATTGCAAAGTTTTTTGTAATGTTAAATTATCAAGTATAGTAACGTCATGGCAGTCCTATTGTTATTGATAACATATATGAAGTAAGGTGAATGTTATTTATTGTAAGGTTAATTATTGAATGTTTCTTTTTGTAATATAAAATATGATGTTGTTATCGTGTATGGTAATGTCATTGCAGTCTTATTGTTATTGATAACATATAGGAGGTAAGGTGATTGTTACTTAATTGCAAGGTTTTCGTAATATAAAATGTAATATGGTTATCTTGTATGGTAAAGTTATTGTAAATTTTATTGTTACTAATAACATATAAAATGTAATGTCCTTGAATTAAGTACAATAAGTCATTATGAGTTAGTAAATGGGGATTGCAATTAATTGAAATTACATTTTTGTTTACGGTTGGATTGGGTAACTCATCGACTAATGGAAATGAATGGAGAGTTGATCTATAATTAATGCCATTTTAAGTAATAGGTAATGTCGAGTCTTAAATAGTGATTGGTTGTTGTTAGAGTCCCTTGACTTGCGCCTTCCGTAGAGGAGGTGAATGATCATTTAATTATTGTGGTACTTGGTTGTAAACATTTTATTGCTTGGTCTTCTTGTGTCGGGCAGGATGTAGACACCTCCATGTTCCTCAGAACAGCCGCCAGCCCTGAGACCTTAAATGGTTAAAATCGATGGGAACCTGGGCTTGAGCATTGCTTATGTGTCTTGGAGGTCCTAACCATTGCAGGGCAGGACGAGCGGGTAGTCAGTATTATATTATTGTCGATTGATTGTCATTCATTGCTTCCAGATACTTGATGTGCGTCTTAGGTCGTCATGTTGTGTTCGTCGTTGTATGCATCTTGTTCGTCATCGGGTGGCGACGCAGAGTCGAATGTGTTTATTACCCTTATAGACACGCGCACACACAAAAAAAAAAGAAAAAAAATGTTGTTCTTGTTAAGAGGTTCGTCATCATAACGAGGAGGTTCATTACAGAGTAGATGCTATCACATCAAATCAATTTAGGGAGATGTGCTCTAAAATTAATTTTCAAAATAACAAAACTTTATTTAGAAAATGCATTATAAACTATTTATGCTTTTCAATTATTATGTGTGTTAAATTATTCACAACAAACATCCATATAACATACAAAAGAGAGTATTAATTTCAAATGAAATTCCAACTTCACATAAATAATAACCTTAAGGAAAAAATGACTAATAAATCATAACATGACATATTGGAAATGGGCACATTTATCTGTTTAATTTTTTACATTTACTTAATCATATTAAGAAATTACTAGGAAACTTATTTGACATTAAACATTTACTTCACTATTAACCTTTTATTTTTACAGCTTCATATTTACATTTTGGCCATCTTTAGCCATATATCTCATACAACTATGAACAACAGCTATCATATTGGCTGAATGTTTCAGCTATATATTTGGCCACAAATTTACAATTAAAATAACCATATTTTTACTGCAAATTAAGCCACATTTTTTTGTTAAATTGGTCATGCCACCACAATTTTTTGTGAAATTGATCATGAGTTTATTGGGAATGAGAGCCACCAAATTGATGGGTAAGAGGCCACGAGTCTTACCCACCAATTCACTTAACAAAAGTTGGGTTTTTTCTGGAAATAATGAACACAAATTTTCATCCAAAAACAACCATGAATTTACAATGATAAAGAACATGAATTTGCATTAAAAATAGCAAGTTTTGCTGCCAAAAGATGTCATGAAATTGCACTAGAAATGGACCACTATTTGTTGAGGGAAAGATCAAAAAATGAAATGGACCACTATTTGTTGAGGGAAAGATCAAAAAATGAAATGGACCACTATTTGTTGAGGGAAAGATCATAAAATTGTTGAACTTTGGCCACCAAATTGCTAAATGAAGAGACCTAGAACTTGTAAAGGATATTTTCCATGGAATCACAATGAAAAGGGAGCTATGAATTAGCTAATAAACAACTTTGATCTAGTTGGAAAAGGGTTTATGAATTACAGTTTGAAATTTTTATTTTAAAACCCAAAAAATTACAATGAAAAAGCACAAGAATTTGTTGTAAACAAATCCTATCAAATCTCAGCAAGAATCCACTTGGAAAAAAAAAGAAAAAAAGGGTTTTCTTTGTAAAATAAAATCTCACAGTCTCTAGAGAAGAACTCACATCCCCAAAGAAAAGAATTTGCATAAATGGAATAACTAGTTCCCATTGGTAAAACGAAAAGGCTCGCAAATATAGATCGGACTTATAAGTTGGTTAGGATTATTAATAATGGTGTTGGCTAAATGTTTTACCTTTTGGGTTTTTTTCGTGGGAATTCGACGATGTAAATTTGGACAAAATAGTTATTTTCTTTGTTTAAATTGTATTTTTGAATGCATAAATGGATTTAGTGCGCTGAAAAACCCCTGTGTCACTCAGATTATACAAATTTAGCCACTCAAATCTACAGATCCAACCATTCATCACCGGATTTCGGGCAAAATCAAACAGAAAAAGTTACCAAAAAAAAAGCCAAAAAGTAGAACGTTTAGACTACTGCATTAATAATACATTAATTAATAGGGTTATCTTTATTTCCATTAAAATTAAGGTTAGAGTTATTAATAATATATTAATTAATATACCAGGGTGCAGGAGTGGGAGGGGTCATAATATGCCCAAGAGGAATCCAAGTGCTCTCTTTTCATTAGAATCTGGGTATCACAACTAATAACCAAGTTGAAGCCTATGCCCTTTATCAAGGCCTCCACCTTGCCCAAAGCCTGAACACTCACTCCCTCTCGGTGATTGGGGACTCCAAAATAATCATAGGTCATGATTGGAAAAGATCCCGCCCTACAAATGTCCACTTAAACACCATTATAGAAAGAATTTTGACAACAATCAACTTCTATCATAATATCTGTCTCTTTCATGTTCTTTGTCGAAATAATCAATTGGCATATGCCCAAGCAAACTTGGCAATTGACCTGGAGCAAGGCTCATTAGTAGTTAATGGACACACTCTCTACAATCCCATTCCATGAAGTTTTTTTCCCGAAATTCAGTCCCTCTGCCCACCCAACACGAGGTGGCGATTTGGACCTTGGTTGGGATCGCGTACCCTCTCCTCAGCCCCCAACAAATGCCCCACCTCACTCCTCGACACCTAGTCACCCACATCCTCATCTCAATGCATGTCTTATGTTTTATCACCTTCCCCCCCCCCGACTTGGGAAGTCTTTTCGATGCTCATTTGGCATCCCCTGTGCATGGAAGCAAAGATTGGAGAGAGTCGGGACTGTACAGTATGATGTTTAGATTGTACTGGGCATTGAATTTAGGTGATCTGAAAGGCACTATGTGAAACTACAAGCATGGTTGCAACTCATGGAAAATTATGCGAAATTGGTTAAGTCCTTTGAACCAAGCGAAGATGATGGCGCATATCAAAGCAGGGGAGGCACATCTTGTTGGCATTCTCATCTTTCAGCAATTCAGAGCAGGAGTGAAGCCACTTCCTGGTATCCTCAGAGTTAAGACAACCAGAACAAAGACCATTCCCTGCGCAATCCAAACAGATAGCACAAGGAATATTGGCAAGATGAATCGGCAAAATAAGAGAACAGTCTCTGCAAAAGAGAATGATGAATTGGTAAAGGGGATGTAGACTCTCCAATTGCAACTCAGGGCACTTTCAACGCAATTTATGTCCATTACTGAAATCACCATACAACACAGAGGTGAGCAGCAGAGAAATAGGGATGAATGTGAAGCCTTGTGACAACAAATAGAGGCACTTCGATTCGTAGCTGGACCGACGTTATCCACAGCCTCCCCGAACACCTTCATTTCAGATGAGGCCTCATCGCCATGATCACGCCTGAGACTAGACCTCAACCTGTGGCCTCCAATAGTCGAGGATTCTACTGCACCGGATCAAAGCAATATATAAGTGTATGGAGTGTTTTTTTAAGCTATTTTTAGGCTCTTTTTGCAGAGTTTACACCATTGCAGCACAAATAGGCTTTAGTGATATAACAAGCACTACCCCTGCTCCTCATACCCATCTTGGAGAAATGGGGAGGCATTTTTGAATTATACAACACTTGTAACATAGGCAATGTACTTGACCTGCGTTTTCACGTAGTTTTTTGAAATATAATTACTACCTAGTTTCTGTTAAAAATATATAAATTAATTAATATAATTAAAGTTATTAAGATTAAGGTTAATGTATTAATTAATACATTATTACAGTAAAAAATGGTTAAATTGTTCCTCATGTTGTCATTGTCGGGATTTCATAAAAAACTTGCACAATGCTATGCCAATTACAATTGAAAATAATACTATACAAACATGAAACACAATGCCATGCCAATTACAACATGCAAATAATCTATAAATCATAACATCAACATACCCACCATATTAAAACGCTATAACACATAGCTTTTACATACTTACAAAATTTACATTCTAATACAAACAACAAACATTACTTTCACATCAACCAAAAATACTTACACCCAAGACCAACTTTATAAAAAATTATAAAATCTCACAAACTTACACCCAAGACCAACTTAAAAAAAAATCATAAGAAAATTTTGAATGGAGATTCATATATTATGAGTGTGAGTGTGAGATACTTTCAGATCAACCAAAAATGCTTACATCCAAGACCAACTTTATAAAAAATTATAAAATCTCAGAAACTTACACCAAAGACCAACTTTAAAAAAAATCATAAGAAAATTTTGAGTGGAGACTCATATATTATGACTGTGAGTGTGAGAGCATGGAAGGATAATTTTGAGTGGAGATTCATATAATATGTTAGGTTTAGGTTTTGATCCATGTGAAGTTAGATTATTATTGGGATAGATTTGTTTTTGTATTTCAGATAAAATAATAAGGCTAGAAAGGGTTCATCCTCCTCCTCCCCATGACAATACTTACCCTCTAGAAATAGAGGAAATTGAAAACTCTTCTTCAATAAATTGAAACCCTCCTCTGGTTGATCCACAAGATCCTCTTATCATTCAAATGGGTGAGTTCTAGCCCAAAGATCTGTCTTCTTTCTTACTCAGTCTTCCTCATTCCTAGTTGGGGATGGTGAACGTTGAGGGATCATCAGGTACAGGAGGATCCAACCTTGCTAACCCTAGGGAATCTACAAGGGGCACCAACACCTTCATAGGAGTGTCAGTTGGTGGAGCTAGCAGATATATGAATTTGGTATTATATCACAATTGCAATTTTGCTTGAAATTCTTATGTAAGAATTATAGTATGGTTGTGAAACATTTTTTATATAGTGGTGAAAATGATGATTGTGAAATGGTCAATTTAGTGGAATTTTAACAACAAGGGAATTCTTGCATGATTTAGTGTTAATATTGACATTATTTGTTTAAATTTATATAATCATTATGGATAATGTTTGGGTTCTTTTCTGTTCCTTGTGTTATAGATTAGATCCTATGATAATATCTTTTGAATTTGTGGAAAAGTAAATCAATAGGTAGACCCATTTTTTTCTCATCTCATAGCACAATATGAGGGCAACAACCACATCTAATGGATGCACTTGGGTAGATAAATTTTCTCTTAATGTTTCATATGAAGTGTTCACAATTTATTTAATTTTTATTTAGTTATGTATTATATTGTTTTTTGTATATTTGCATGAGAATAGTGAAATGCATCTATAGCCTAGGTAGATGTGTAGTGTTTGTAACATTAATACAGTAAATTGAAAAAAATAAAATCTAAAAAAATGAAAAATTAAATAACTAACCATAATAATAATAAATGAAAAATGAGATAATAAAACTCTGTAAGAAAGTAAACCAACATAGATCTATCTTAACCCCAAATAAAAATCAAAATAATTTTAATACTTATTAAATATATTATTAAGATGAATTTATGTTGGTATAATTCATAATAATGAGTTGTAATGTATTTTTTAATTGTGTTTAATTGATGAATTTGAATATCTTCAAGTTTTTTTTTTGGTAATTGTGATTTAACTACTTATAATCTTTTATATATATTTTAGATAATGTTTATTGTTTAATATTTATAATGTAGAGATAAATTATCTTGAATTATGATTGAGTATTTTCATTTTGATAATTTGATATTTCAAAAGGATGCAATTATAAGTTGTGCTTGGTACTTATTATATAAAGAAGTCAATGTATGGCTTTCCTTAACACTTCAAAGTTTTTTTTTTGATCTTTTCCAACAATAATGGTTTAAGTGTTTATTATTTTTAATAGATTCATCTTTTTCAAGAAGTCAAACTATTGTTTTTCTTAACACTTCAAAGTTTCTTTTTGGGATCTTTTTTGGTTTAAGTGTTTACTATTTTCAATGGATTCATCTTTTCATAAATGATTATATTGCAA
Source organism: Picea engelmannii (assembly GCA_009831015.1). Lineage (NCBI taxonomy): Eukaryota > Viridiplantae > Streptophyta > Pinopsida > Pinales > Pinaceae > Picea > Picea engelmannii. The sequence goes on along the minus strand of ML808121.1, from coordinate 7,675 downwards.
AGTGAAATTTATAACTTTAATGGAATTTCAATTTTTTTTTGTTTTAAAACCAATAGATAATGCTAGTTTTTAGTGAGTAGATGCTATCACATCAAATCAATTTAAGGAGATTTACTTTAAAATTGATTTTCAAATTAACAAAATTTTATTTAGAAAATGCATTATAAATCATTTATGTTTTTCAATTATTGTGTGTGTTAAATTATTCACATCAAACACTCAAACACCCATATAACATACAAAACAGAGTATTAATGTTAAATGAAATTCCAACATCACATAAATAATAACCTTAAGGAAAAAAATGACTGATAAATCATAACATGACATTGTGATTATGTTAATAGGTCTATACCTATTGGAAATGGGCACATTTAATCATGTTAAGAAATCAATATATGGTCATTTGATTGTCAGATTTAGATTATTAACAAACTTATTTAACATTAAACATTTACTTCAGTATTAACCTTTTATTTTTACAACTTCATATTTACATTTTCGCCATGTTAGACTATATATCCCATATAACTATCAACAACAACTGTCATATTGATCATCAGTTTCACCTGTATATTTGGCCACTAACCACATTTTTCCTGTAAATGAAGCCACAATTTTTTGTGAAATTGATCATGAGTTTGTTGGGAATGAGAGCTACCAAATTGCTGGGTAAAAGGCCACGAATTGGTTTAAGAAAAGCTGCATTTTTGCTAAAAAGAAAAAGCATTAATTTTCAACCAAAAGCAACAATGAATTTACACTGAGAAAGGGACATGAATTTGCATTAAAAATAACACGTTTAGCAAGTTTTGATGCCAGAAGATGTCATGAAATTGCACTAGAAAGGCACTAGAAAGGGACCGCGTTTTGTTGAGGGAAAGATCACAAAATTGTTGAACTTTGACCACCAGATCGCTAATTGAAGAGACTTAGAATTTGTAAAGGATATTTTTGTAAGAAATCGATTTTTGCGAGGGAATCACAATGAAAAGGGAGCTATAGCTAATAAACCGCCAAGATCTTGTTGGAAAAGGGTTTATGAATTCAGTTTTAACCAATATGAAATTGTTATTTTAAAATCCAAGAAATTCCAATGAAAAAGCTCAAAGATTTTGTTGTAAGCAAATCCTAGCAAATCAATCCACTAGGGAAAAAGAAGAAAAAGGGTTTTCGTTTTCGTTGTGAAATAAAATTTCAGTCTCCAAAATAAAAGAAATCGCATCCCCAAATAAAAGAACTCTCATAAATGGAATAATTAGGTCGCATTGGTAAAATGAAAAATCTCTCAAACTAGATCGCACAGAGCTCAATCAGATAAAACTTATAAGTATGTTATGATTATTAATAATACCCTAATTAATAGAGTTAGGGTTATTTCTATTAAAATTAAGGTTAAGGTTATTAATAATATATTAATTAATAAAATTAGAGCTATTAAAATTAGAATTAATATATTAATTAATACATTATTACAATAAAAAATGGTTAAATTATTCCTCGTATTGTCATTGGCTATAAGATTTCACCAATAACTTACACAATGCTACACCAGTTACAATTGCAAATAATACTTTAAACACCAGTTACAAACTTTAAACACAATGTCATGCCAATTAAAACATTGCAAATAATCTATAGATCATGCAAATAATACTTTAAACACCAGTTACAAACTTTAAACACAATGTCATGCCAATTAAAACATTGCAAATAATCTATAGATCATGACATGAACATACCCACTCTATTAAAACTGCTATAACACAGAGCTTTTACATACTTCAAACATTTATAGTATAATACAAACAACAAGTATTGATACTTTCGCATTAACCAAAAAAAACTTACACCTAAGACCAACTTTATAAAAAATTATAAAATTTCACAAACTTACACCCAAGATCTGTTGGAAACATGCTAATGAATTTCCTCATGTAGTCACATGCACATGCATGCAATCTATTTATGAACTGCTGGTGTAACTATGTGATCTATTTATGATCAGTTTGTGTAACTTAGTGATAGATGTTATATATATGCAAGCATACCCATACAAGTGTGAGTACAATGTGAGTGCAATGTGTAGTGAGTGTGTGAGAGCAAGAAGCAATACTGAGGTGTTGTGTATATGAGAGAAGAATACAGTAATTCTCCCTTGAATAAAAGAATACTGTGATTTTTTCCGTCATTAGATTTCCACATAAATCACTGTGACAATTGTATGTTTGTTGTTCTTGATTTAATGCATGTTTAATCTTACTAATTTATACTCTGGTTTTATGCTATGTTTTACTTCCCCTATCAAAAAAGACCAACTTTATAAAAAATAATGAGATATTATTCATATAACATTTATATTTTTGGAAATTACACCGCCACAGATAACGTTGTAAAGATACATAAAATATTATTTAACTAAATAGAGATTTCTATCAACTAAATGGAGAATTCTCTGATTTGACATGAGTTTTGTGGTCGACCCGTTGATCGCGGGCTTGAAGTGTGGCTGCGCCCACCATTGCACGGAGAATGAATGATGGAAAGATGTATACCCATTTCCATTTCATTCTCAACATTTGTCGACCGGATGGGGATCAATCAATCACACCTGCCCAAAAAAAGGTGGCGTTCACGAGGTTAAAATTTTAAGAAATGAAATATACACTGTAAACGGTAAACAGTCCAGTCAACTCATGCAATATTATTGAAAGATTTCACGAAAATGCTTTAAAGTATACATGGATTAAATCCAGACATTGTCAACTATCTACTACTTCATCATGTATAAACGTTTTAGGTTTACCTTTTTTGTTTTAATTTTTTAAAAAAGTTTCCGAACTAAATTTGATTAGTATAAACGTTTTGATTTTTTCTTATATATTTTTTGAAAAGTTTTCTGGGTTAGAAATTAATAAGATTGCAAATTTTAGTAATAGAGATTATATATTTTAAGTGCTTTTGGGTTTTTAAGAGCATTTATATATTCAAGAATTCAATATAAATAAATATAAAATTATGATTTTATTAACAATTGACTTGCCCAAAATTCAAATTATATTTATAAAAAAATAAAAAATATAAAACCTCAACATACAAATAACAAATTTAGAAAATGTATATTGTGAAAAAAACATTGCAGATATATGCATAATACGTGCTCGATTCGCAAAAATACATGGTCAATCCATTAAGTATGAAAACGCTTTAATGTTTAAATGAGGTCCATGAATTTTCAAGAGTACCAGTTCGAGGTAGTAATGGAATTGCTTAGCACATTGTGTTTTTTTATTGTTTTTTACTCTACAGCGGGTTTGGTAAAAGCAAAATAATTAACAATAACTACGAAAATGATGAAACATATAATGATGTGGAAAAATTTAATTCCTATAGGTTAAAGATTTTTGTTGATGTTTTGTATGAATATTTTAAAAAAAATTGTTCATATTTTATATGAATATTTTAAGACAAATCATGATTCAAAACATGCATTTTTGTAAGCGTACACAACTATGAAGGAAAGCTCATGATTTAAATTAAACATGCATTGAAGTTACATGGAATTTTTTTTATAAATAATATTTTCAAGGTTTTATTAATTTATATTATTGGCATTTTATTATTAGATTGATTGAGATTGTAAAATTTGCATAACTATTCATTCATTACATAAATGCTAAATTTTGAGTTCAACTATTTTATTATAGTGTTGGATGAAATGAAAAAGAATATTATTGGATACATTTTTGAATTATTGAAATATTTGCAAGTTAAAGGAAATCATTAACATCTAGCATGATTTCATGTGTCATTGTCTCTTTTAGAATAACACCAGGGATAAATCAATGTACACATAGTACATAGTGTTCACAGCAATCTATTTAAAATTTTAGATAAAATAAAGCTAATTACATATAGACATGTACATTATTTTTTATTATTAAAAAAATTAATGTTTTTTTATATATTTTTATTT
>ML808120.1:119960-132887 GCA_009831015.1 Picea engelmannii | reverse complement strand
TAATTGGAGAGAAATACCCTCAAAGAGGGGTTTAATATTAATAAACTCACTTTTCCTAAGTTTCACTTTATAATTCGAAAGTGACTTTACCAATATCATTTCCCTAGCTCATCCGTCTAATGGTTTACGGGAAACTGTGTAAAACACCACGGTATTCTGACTGCCTAGGGGAAATGGGACATTACAGTCCTCCCTGCCCAAATTTGCTTGTCCTCAAGCAACTTCAAACCTGGAAACTGTAACACCTGCTCGTTTTCCCAAGTAGCATCCTCCACCGGTAGATCCTTCCATTTCACCAAAAACTCCCCGACCACCCTGTTACAGAGCTTCCTCTCCCGTACCTGTAAAATCTCTTCGCGGCTTGTGGCCAACCGCCCCTTGTCATCCAAAGGGGGTAACTCCTGTGAGGCAACCACCTGTTGTCCTATTACCCGCTTAAGGCAAGATACGCGAAACACGTTATGAATCTTTCTCCCCTCAGGTAGCTCCAGTTCGTACGCAACCTGCCCCACCTTCCGAGTGATGTTGTAGGGCCCATAGTAGCGAGGTTTGAGCTTCTCAGCCCCTTTCTGTTTCAATGAAGATTGCCGGTATGGCTGTAGTCGCAGGAACACTAAATCTCCCACCTCGAACGAGTGCTCGGTCCTGTGCTTGTCTGCATACATCTTCTGCTGATTCTGGGCCACCCTCATGTTCTCCTTCAAAGCTCTCAGAATATCCTGGCTGTCTTGTATCTAGTCCCTGGCCTTCGGTGCCCTACTGTCACCGAATACAATGTCTGCAAAAGTCATGGCCTCGTAGCCGTAGAGTGCCCGAAAAGGGGTCATGCCAATGGAGATGTGATGGGTGGTGTTGTAACAGTACTCCCCCAGGTGTAACCACTTCACCCAAGCTCTCTGTTGCCCAGAAATGTAGTTTCGCAAATAACCTTCCACCCATTTGTTCACGATCTCTGTCTGTCCGTCAGTCTGCGGGTGGTAACTAGTACTCGGTGTCAACTCGGTACCTACCAACCTGAAAAGCTCCTGCCAAAAACCTCCCATGAACCTGTTGTCTCTATCACTGACGATGGTTTTGGGCAACCCATGCAAACGGAAAATCTCTCTAAAAAATAGCTTGGCCACCTGTGCTGCTGAGTAGTCTGAAGGAATAGCGTAGAAGTGGGCAAACTTGGTGAGTCTATCCACCACGACATAAATGCAATCCTTCCCCTGCACCCTGGGTAGCCCGGTGATGAAATCCATGGAGATGCTTTCCCATTTCTGATCTGGAATGGGCAATGGCTGTAATAATCCGGCCGGATGGGTGTGCTCCACCTTGTTCCGCTGGCAAACTCCGCACTCCTGAACGTGCTTCAATATATCTCCCTTGAGATTCTTCCAAGTGAACCTCTCCCGGACATGCCTGTAAGTCCTCAGGAACCCCTGGTGTCCTGCTAACGGTGAGTCGTGGGCTGCCTGCAGTATCTTCTGCCTGATGTGCGAACCTGGAACCAAATAAATTCGGTCTTTGTAGTAGATGACATCATCCACCACTCTGTACCTGTCATCTGTAACCTGTCCATCCAAGACCTCGCAAGCAAACTTATTCTTGGAATACTCTACCAGTAGAAGACTCTTCCAGTCTTCTAATATGTCCATCAAAGATAGAGTAGGGGGCATCCTAGAAAGAGCGTCGGCTACCAGATTATTCTTCCCCTTCACATAATCAATCTCAAAATCGTAGGCCTGGATCTTACTCACCCACTTCTGTTGTCTGTCATTCAGTTCCTTCTGCTCCAAGAAGAATCAGAGGCTGTTGTGATCCGTCTTGACCTTGAACCTGTTGCCCACTAGATAGTGCCGGAATTTGGCCAATGCATGCATGATGGCCAACATCTATTTATCATAAATAGAGTAGAGCTTCTCGTAATCTCTAAGCTTCCGACTCTTGAAAGCTATGGGATGATTCCTCTGCATAAGCACGGCTCCAATACCCACTCTTGATGCATCACACTCCAACACGAAGGGTTGGGTAAAGTCCGGAAAAGCTAAGACCGGGCACAAACTCATGATGTCCTTCATCCTGTCGAAGACCCCCTGTGCCTCATCTGTCCWCTCAAARGCCCCCTTCTTGGTCAAATYTGTCAGTGGGGCTGTCAACTGAGAAAAACCCTTCACATACCTCCGRTAGTAAGTGCATAAGCCCATGAAGCTYTTTAACTYTGTAGTGTTCCTCGGCRGAGGCCAATCACGAATCGCTYGGATCTTRTCCCAGTGTACCTGCACTCCYTGMKCTCCAATCACRTGCCCCAAATAGAGCATCTCTGTCAACCCAAACTCACATTTGGACAACTTCGCATACAACTCCTGTTTGTCCAATATGCCCATCACCTCATCTAGATGTTGGAGGTGTTCCTCCCAAGTGCGGCTGTAGACCAAAATGTCATAAAAAAAAACCAACAAATGCTTCCTGAGCTGCTTGCTAAACGTATGGTTCATACAGGACTGAAATGTGGCCGGGGCGTTGGTTAGCCCAAAAGGCATCACCAAGAACTCGTAGTGCCCATAGTGGCACTTGAAGGCTGTCTTGTACTCATCCCCTTCTCGCATCCTGATCTGATGATAGCCCGACCGTAGATCAATCTTCGAAAAGTATTTGGCCCCTCTCAACTCATCCATCAACTCATCAATCCGGGGTATAGGGTACTTGTTCTTGATGGTCCTCTTGTTGAGGGCTCGGTAATCAATGCACATTCTGAGGGTCCCATCCTTCTTCTTTACCAGCACTACGGAAGAAGCGAAAGGACTCGAACTTGGTCTGATGTGGCCCATCGCCAGTACCTCCTTGATGGTCTTCTCGATCTCATCCTTATAGGCCTTGGGGTGCCTATACGGGGTGGTAATCACTGCTCCCGTACCCTCCTCTAACTCAATGGTGTGCTCAAAGCCCCTGTCTGGAGGCCTACATGGAGGTATATCACCAAAGACCTTCTGGTGCTTCTTAAGCAAGGCCTTTATCTCCCTCGGGAAATTGGGCTCCCTGCCCTTACGCTTCTGCACTAAAATCTGAAACTCTACAACCCATGCAATGTCGTCCTGCCTCATCACTGCCTCCATCTTCTTTGCAGTCACTACCTTGGGCGGGTAAGTGTTCATGCCTCTCAGAACCACTCTCTTGCCATCCTGTCCCTGGAACTCCATCTCCATAGTCTGGTAGTTAGTGGTGTATTTCCCTAAGGAGTATAACCACTAAACTCCCAACACCACATTGGTGTCAGGCACCTTCACCACGAAGAATTCATCGGTAACCGTGTAGTTCCCTAGGCTCAGTGTCATTCGTGGGACGTATCTGGTGCAGTTTAGGGTGTTCTCCCCTGGTATGATCACTGAAAAGCCCTCAAAGGCTTCGGTGGTAATGCCCTTCCGCTCTACATTTGAAGCATCGATAAAATTGTGGGTTGCCCCACCATCCACCAACACCGTCACTCTGTGTCCCTGTACTCCTCCCCTCATCCTGAAGGTATGAAACCGGGGGATCCCTGAGAGTGATGCTATAGTCCCCTGTTTTTCCATCGATGCCTGCTTTGCCTCTGCCATCAGTGGATCCTCCTCCTGTCCCTGTTCTCCTATCTCCTCATCCTCCCCGCTATCTGAGAACACCTCTATGTAGTGCGCCTTGGCCTTGCCTGCACACCTGTGACCTGGTACCCATGGTTCCTGGCAACGGAAACACAGCTTCTTCCTCCTTAGATCCTGCCTGGTAGCATCATCCATCCTGTTCTTTCCTGTCCAATCCCTCTGTGGTTGTCCTGCCCAGTCTCTCTACTGCTGTCCTGTGCCATCCCTCTGTGGTGTTCCCCTGTCATTGAACTTCGTGGGGAAGTTCGGTCTCGGGGTGAACTTGGGCTTGGGTACTGACTCATGTAGGTCTCTAGCCCTGCTAATTGCATCTTGTAGCGAAGTAGGCTTGTAAGCCTTCACCCATCCTCGAAGTGGCTTGGTTAGCCCCTCTGTGAACAACATCACCAATCGGGCCTCGGAGATATCGGTGACCATCACTGATATCCTCTGGAAATCTGATATAAAGGTCTCTGTCGAACCAGTTTGTTTCAACTGTGCCAAGTCTCTGAAGGACAACTCGGGATCTCTCCTATCAAATCTATGCACCAGTCTCCCTGTAAACTCAGCATAGGTGACAATATGGGCATGTCCCAGAGTGGACATCCCGTGGTACCACCAGTCCTGTGCCTCACCCTCCAAGTGTAATGTTGCCAACTTAACGGCATCGGTCTCCACCATGGGGTTCAGCTGGAAGTAGGTGTCGAGCTTCTGCACCCAAGCTCATGCAGTGCACTTTGACATCCCATCGAAGTATGGTAAAGTGAGCTTGCCCACTGTGCGCTGTAACTCGTAGCTCTGCGTGGGACCCCTGTTGAAGAACCTCGGCCTGTTTCTCCCCTTGAAGCTACAAAACTCAGCAAAAGTCATAGCTTCTCTCAAATCTGCATCCATGGCCTTATACTCCTGGAAATAAGCTGCTAATGGCTCGTCCTGCTCTACCTGCCCTCCTGTACCTGTCTCCGGTGGTCCTAATAACTTTGGCATGGTAGACCTAGGAATCTCACTGTAGTCGTGAGGGCGGTTCTGAGGGTTGGTCCTGGAAGTGATCACCTCGATATGAGGTTTGTGTGTGTTTCCCCCTTCTTCCATCTGCCCTCTCTTGCTTCTCTCCCCCCTTTCTTCACCATGCTTGCTCCCTAGAGCATAACCTGTGATTCTGCCCATGAACTCTCGGGTCTCTCTCTGGCCCTCTGCAATATCCTGTAAGGCTTTCATAAGCCCTTTGATTAGACCATCCTCACTGTCCTCCGTTAGATTTGCATTTTTCCCTGGAGTGCCCTCCATTTCTTCTTCTCTGCCCTCTACGCTTCTATACCTCCTGCGCCTATAAGTGATGTTTTGCAGCCCTTCCTCAGTCATCAATGTCGCCCACAGTTGGCCAAGATCATGCTCTGATACCACTGAAATATTCTAAGTTGTAAAAGTGGGAAAAAACCTACTAGTTCTGGTGTTGGACTTCCGTCAAACACTTGGCATACTTCTGTAATTGTTGGCTGGAATTGAAATTTTAATAGACTGCAGTGTATTTCTTTGTTTAGTCTGCTGTTTGATTGGTTTTCTGACCCCTTATACCTCCCCAATGAAGTGCATGATGTATTATTTGGACATTAAACAAAACCCACAAAATAATAATGGAAAAATAATCACGTTTGCATGAGCAAGTCAATGCCAAACTCAGTCTGATTTTATTTAGATAGTAATGCTGAGATTATAACAACCAAAGTACAATGAAATACCTCCCTAAAGATGAAGAGAAAGATTGTTGTCGGAACTGGAAACATCAACGTACATGCAGCAATAAAATGTGCTCTGTCTGCCACACGAATTGAGGAAAATGGGACGGTCCAGGCATAACTTGCACAACAAATCGATGGGGCCAAACTATCAGTCATCTATCGAAATTTTTCTGCTCGCCTTATGGTGTAAGTCTCCCAACCAAGGTTTAACCAGTGTCCACGCCTTCCTTACCTTCCACGCAGCACCAAGAAAGAGTATCCACAGCGCGTGGGGAAATGGAAAATGCAGCCAGCAGACAACACGCTGCCCAGGATTGTAACCAGCAGCAATGACTCGTCCAAGATCACGCCCAACAATGGCACCAGTCCTGGGAAGATGAGAAACTCAACAACTAATAGAAAAACGCAGCAATCTGATGTTAAGTGCATCCAGCTCAAGGGGAAACGCCCAGCCTTCCACACGTGCCAAGGAAAATGTCTTCCCTCTTCACAAAACTGAAATGGAATTCCTTCTTCGATGAATGCCTCTTGAATCACAATGCTAATGTCTGCAAATGAAAAGCCGGGATGGCTTCTCTAATCTCACGGCTAGGGCATATAGTTTCACTGCCGAATCCAAGGTGCCGAAATGGGTTTCCAGCTGAAACCCTCGCTAGCTCTCTAGCTCTTCTCCAAAACTCAATTCTCAAAATGAATAGTCAATAGTGCCTTTTTCCACCCTCAATCGTCCTTTTACCCATTCACCTTTCTTTTTCTCCATTAAAATATTCATTTAATTAATTGGAGAGAAATACCCTCAAAGAGGGGTTTAAAATTAATAAACTCACTTTTCCTAAGTTTCACTTTATAATTCGAAAGTGACTTTACCAATATCATTTCCCTAGCTCATCCGTCTAATGGTTTACGGGAAACTATGTAAACCACCACGGTATTCTGACTGCCTAGGGGAAATGGGACATTACAGGTTTTCTGGTACTTTTGGTACTTTACTAAAACTAGGGTTTCACTTTGTGGAAGATCCAACCACTGAAAAGGTGCGCTCTAAGTGCCAAAATGATCCTTGGGGGAGGGTGCAACTTTCTAGGTGGTTTTAGGGATGAAAAGATTTACTTTTGCAAAACCCTAATTTGCAGGTACTGCAACAGTGACGTTTTTCTCTTACGAAATATGCTTCCTTCAGGTTGGCTCTGATACCATGTTAATGTTTATGCCATTATAATAGTTCTTTGCATTTCAATAGATAAGAGCATCATAAGAACAAGATCACTGAGAAATACACATTCACAAGAGACACAACATTTATCCTGGGAAACCCTCTAGGGGAAGAAAACCCAGCAAAAACTTCCTTATCATAAATTGCCAATACAATGCTCAGGAGATAACTCAAACCAATACAGATAGTCCTCTCCAAAAGATGCGCCACTCTTCTCCCTCTCTCTAACTGGTAAGTTGCAGCTTGCCCTCTTAAGAATGAGCAAGTGAGTTGTGTGATAAAGTGAGGCGCTAGCCTCTCTGTATATACAAGACTGGCACGTGTGAAGGGTTTTCACTAGCAAGGCCGACCTCTCACTCTGGGTGGGTAAACCCACCTTTAATTTAATTCTGGGTCTCAATAATAATTACTGGGGCCGACTTCTTATTCTGCCTATTATAATTGTCTGTTGACCAATCCGCAAAAGGGGATTTGGTCCTAATACAATTACCGACATGATTAATCCTCAATGGGGATTAATCCTATGAATAAAATAACAATAGTAATAAGAATACTCTTCGCAGTTACATTATTTCAACAAAAACGTGGTCCTTGAGGAGTTTGTATAGGGGTATGAGTACTCAAATAAAATGGTTCATGAACCCCTACTCCCTTGGACCAAGTCTTAGCTCATTTGGACAAGTTTTGCTAGGCCATTGTCCATGAGGATTTCAAGTCAGTCAAAAATCAACATGTAATTGGCTTACTTAAAATAGTCAAATTTTGTAAAAGTGACTAAAGTCATGAGAGAGAGTGGGAAAATGATCCCAAATGTATTTCCTAAGTTAGGAGAATGATTATCAACTTAGAAGGACATCCTTTGGTTAGCCAACAACCCAAAGTGATCATTTCCTAAGAAGAGGGGCGCCCCCCTTGCTCACAAACTCATGAAAAATAATAAATAAACAATGAGGGCCCCAAAAACTTTGGGTATACCCCCCTTTTACCCTAAATGCCTTTTTGATTAATGGGAAAGGTGGTTTCCCCCTTCCCCGCTCACCCCTCAACCCTTACACATCTCTCTTGCCCTAAAAGTGCACCTCCCTTGAAGAGACCCTCCTCCCATAGGTGAATGACACTTGGAGGCTGGAGCACATCCAAGTGGGGTCTCTCCCCTTCCTTGCCTATAAAAGAGACACTCTCCTCCTCATTTCATCATCATCTCTTGGAGAAAATCTATCATGCCAAAAAAATTCTCATCCTTTCCCTCTCTCTCATGTTCTCATGTGTAAATATTGCTACAAGTATTTGTAGCAAAATTTTGTGGATAATAAAGGAAGCTTTGGAGAATCTATTGTGTGCATTTTATTTCTTGTATTTCTTCTGCATTCACTAGTTTAACTTGGATACCCAAGCAAAGTATTTTGCTTGGGAGCAATTAGTGGTAGTATTACTATTAATTTTGTGATAGTTTCTTTACAAGCTTGCAAAGTATTTTGTATGCTTCTTTAGATGCTCTCACCTCCTTGTATCTTGTGTAGCAAGAGATATGCATGTATGCAAGTCACTAGAGGATTGAAGGAGTGGTTTTAGAGTGGAAAACTCACTCATTTCAATCAACCAAAGTTTCCATTACTTCCCCCCTTTGTATCCACCATTCTCCTTTCTTTCATAGGCACTTATTTGCTCTATAATGGTCATTTAAACTCATTTATATTTTCAAATTTCTCTACACAAGTCTGTGTTTCATTGGGCTAACAAAAGTTAACAAGTCTTTGGATTTTGTAGCATTTTCTAGCAAGAAATACTTTGCTGATATTTATGTATATTTTCAACTACAAGGAGGAAGTGCTACTTTTTTTGAGCTCCCAAGGCCTTCAAAAGGCATTCTAAAGTTGGGATATCAAATCCCCCTTCATATTATTCTTCTAAATCATTGTAAGCAACCCGAGAGAGTCTCTTGGGTATGCCTTCTCTCAAATAAAAGATAAAAATCTGATATTGTAATAATTTAGGAAATTTTGCCCACACCTTGCAAAGAGATTGGCCTAAGCCATCCTTGCAAAATTGTGAAGGCTAGAGTTAGATTTGTTTTCTTGCATTTTCTTTCTTTATATCCACCTTGGCCAAAACGGTACGCCAGTCCTCCACTTGTGCCATTTTTGTGGGGTTGATTTTTATTTCCAAGTCTTTTAGTTTTCTTTCATTATACCCAACTTGGCCAAAATGGTAGGCTAGTCCTCCACTTGTGCCATTGTTGTGGGGTTGCAATTTAATTTTCTAAGCAAACTACAAAGCATTTAAAATTATTTACTTTCACCCCACCTTGCAAAGAGATTGGCATAAGCCATCCTTGCAATAACGAAAGGCTTGTATACTTTTAAAATTATTGCAAAAGTAATCATATTTGTGCTCCATCATTGCCCCGTATTCTCTCCCCTTGCCACTTTGTGGATCCTGGGTGACAAGAAAGGGAAAAGGTTGGGAGTTTAGTAATTAGGCATCCAACCATTATTGTTTTTTCCACCAAAAAGAAGGCTTGTGGAAGATACTTGGGGTGCTAGATCAAGGATGATCTCACGGCACTAGGTGTCCCCCTTGTTGAGTGCCCAAGTTCTTGGATTTGACTTGTGGAGCTAAGGTAAGGCCTTGTTTGTCTTGCTTATTGAGCACCCAACACTTCATTTTGGTTGAGAGGATAACGGTTTGGGGTAGTCACGTAGTCTAGGCTTGTATCTATCACATCTAATCCCCCTAATCAAACAGAGACCTAAAATTTATTAAAATCAACCTGTTGTCGTCCTTATACACACTTGCAAACGTGAGCTAAGTTCAACTCACTTAGTGTGTCCTTGGAGGCACAATGCCTAGGTTCACATCCCATGTTGTCACTTTGACCGGAACCTCTTCCTTCTAGGCTCACTCCTAGGGAAGTCAAGGGGGGTAGTCCCTAGTTTCTAGATTAGTTTTAGAGTCCAGTTTTAGGAGTTAGTTTTAATTTGTTAAGGCTTGGGGGATTCTAACATAAGATGCACAAGCAACAATGCAAGATGCAAGGGTTAGTATGTTAAGCAAGCCTTTTCCTAGGGCAACTAAGACTAGTGCCTAAGATTGGGCAAGGGATCAACTAAAGTTAAAGGGGGTTTCTTTACAAGTATGATTACAAGCTTACTTACAAAAGAATAATCAAACTCAAAATAGATACAAGATAGAATGCTAGATTACAACAAGAAGTTAACCACTTTAATTATTTTTCATTTGTGCAAGATATAAAGAGATTAAAGCATCATATAACATTTACAAGATTATCATCAACATATTACCACATCAACAAAGAAGATTTAAATTTTTAAGCACAAGTGTTATGAAGATGACTCACTCTTAGTTATTAAGCTTTCTTAAGATTATTAAGTTTTATTAAACTTTCACCAAAGCCTCCTCCCCCTATTGCCAAATAACTATTGGATGCTCAAGATAGTATAGCAACGAGGCTAACCCTAGCTTTCACAGTTAGTCCTAAGACAAGAGTACTCTAGGAGAGGACACATCCTGTGCACCGTGAGACAGTCCCCTGCCTACACCCTCCGTTGCATTCCTCAAGTCCCGTTTTAGATGGTGAAGATGGTGGTCTAAGGTACCCTAAAGAGTCTATTAAGTCATTATATGAATTAGGTAGACTTTTAGGAGTGTTTTAGAGTGTTTTAAGAGTTTTATGACACTTTTAAAGAGTGATTTAGTGACTTGGCCGAAACTCACTTCAACCTTAAAGATGTGTTGATTAAGTGTTTGAGATTAAGAGCATTAACACATATATGCTATGTGAGAGCAAGTCACTTAGATGCACAATTAGATAGCTTTGTAAAGTAAAGAAAGAAAGTGCAAGGGCAAGAACAACTTGCCAATAAGATGGAAAGAAAAACAATCACACTTATCTAATGATTAAGAGCATTGAGATATGAGCATTGAGTGTGAGGAAGAAAAAGATTTAAGTGTTCCCTACTTATCAACTTATCAATGAAATTACTTTGAGCATAAGGCAAATGGCATTAAAGATATCTATGCAATAAAGAAGAATACCATCCACTTATTGAAGCAACTAAACTTTAAGGATTATAGATCTAAGCATAGAACATAAAGATAAACACTTGTATTGAACTAAGCATGCATGAGATATAGTTAAGTTGATTATGAGGCCCAATAGGCTTAAGATAGAGAATTATTGAGTGTTAGATCTAGATCTAGAATATTTAGAGCATTAACAATTATATTTTCAACCACAAATTAAACCCTAACCCAACCTTTTGGGGTATTTCTCTCTCAAATAGGTAGGCAATTAATTAGCTTGCTTAACTTAGAAAATATTGAGAAAATGAAGAAGCAACCAAGCAATAGATACAACTAAGGAAAGAAAGAGGCAAGCAAACCAAACAAACAAAAATCAAATCCTACCCCACGTCCTAGGGTTTGGGAGATACCCTTTGTCTCACAAACCTTCACGTCTTGGCTCAAAAAGGGCAAAGAAATGTCAAATAAACAAGATCTAAGCTACCCAAGAGCTCACACATGGGAGGAGGTCGTACCACTCCTTCTCCCACGGGCCACAACTATGAGCCACTACAAGCAAACTAGAAGGAGAAGAAATGATTAAAAATGCTTAAAAATTGAAAAAGGAGGTTGAGAAATAGCTACCAATCCCTTTGGGGGGTTTTTGAGTGTTGTGTGGATGCCTTTGGGTAGCCAAAACCCCTCTCAACCAGATCTGAACCTACAAAAACCAGCAAGGTATCCTTGCTAGAAATGCTACACACAACCAATATAGTGAAGAAAAACTTTTGCCTTTTTAGGGCAAAATTTTTTCTTAAGAAAAATTTATAAATTTTGATTAAAAATGACCTATCTTATTAAGCTATGCTAGCTGAAATATTGATGGAATGAACAGAAATATAGAAGAAGAGTAAAAGTGAGAAAGGAATGGAGTTTGAGTGTGTCTCAAGGGAGCCTTCTTGCTTAAGGTTGTCCCAATGAAACCCTTGAAGCTAAACCAGGAAAAACCTTGAACAATGATGACATACAATAGACAATATGTTGCATATACTAATAAGATGACATTTCAATCCTATATAGCATATCAAGATACATAGATCTACAAGCATGTGCATTACTAGATCTACCCAAATAACATTTTACTTTAGGATCCAAAGATGCAATCACCAAACAAAATCTTAGAACAGGTTTACCTCATGTGTATGGAAAGAAGAAGCATGTGCATAACTCTTCCAATAATCCTCCAAAGTTTTCTCTTTATTACTCAAGAAGAAGGATCTTGGATAAAACTATCTCCAAAACCCTAAAGCGCAAGAGAATGAAAATGATGAATGAAAGAGAGAGAGAGAGAGTGAGAAATCAAGTAGCATAACTTTAGCTCAAGATATGGTGAAGAAAAGAGTGAGGGGAGAGTTCCTTTTATACTTGGAGAGGCAAACTCACCCCTCTTGGATCTATGCCAAGTGTCTCACACCAAGCAAAAGAGGAGATCCCTAGGCTAGGGCGCACCATCTAGGGTTTGCAAAATAGATCAAGGGTGTAGAAATGTGTGGGAGGTGTTGGGATCACACAAAAGAAAATGGGAGACTATGGGATTCGTGCTAGGGAAGAGGAAGAGGCCCCAACAAATAAAAAACAATTTTTCATTGGAGAACCAAAAGGGGGGGTGTAACTTCCTTGGAGGGCGCAACTTTTGGGGATGAGGGAAAGATTGGACGGTGAGAGATGACGTAAAGAGTGTGGGAACACTCTAGAAGGAGACGTGGGGCTAAAGGTAGGTAAATCACATGAGAGGGGGACCCCCCACACACTTAAACCCAAGTCACAACGTTTCCTACTAGGAAAAACGTCAATCCCCCTAGGGGGGCGTAACTTTTTGGTGAGAAGAAGGTGTAAAGGGTTAGAATAGGTTGGAAAAGGTTGGGAGGGTCATGTTATGCTTAGGGGGTCTCTCTATAACCTTTATTCCATCATTATACATCCTCTAACTCATTATTACAATTTTTACATTTTTGACTTTATCAAGCCTAGCAATTAAAATTGTTGTTATTGACTGACTGACACTCCTGGTGGACAATCACCTAGCAAAAGTTGTCCAACTGAGCTGAAACTTGGTCTATGGATGTAGGGGGTGCTATTCCATTTATTTTGAGCACAAATACCCCTATCAAAAGTCGAAAGACCTAGTTTTTACAATATTTGCTCAAAATTAATTAATTAATTAAATAATTAAACCTCCAAACTTAGGGAAATTTAATTAAAAATTAATTAATTAAAAAAAACTATACTAGACTCGACAGAATTCCGCGAAACTTTCTAAGATGTCTTGCATGGTCATTTACAATGATTCCCT
>ML808120.1:77608-94884 GCA_009831015.1 Picea engelmannii | reverse complement strand
AGGACCTTCCACCAACTGAAGAAGATGAAAAGGGAGAAGATGCATCAGGTTGAACCTTTTGTTTTTTAGTATTCATTCTTTGTGCAACCTCCTCTATCTTGATGTAGTTTTCTCTTTGTTCCTGTGTTATCTTAGGGCAAATTTTAATACCAATGGACCCTTTGTTATCATCATTGTTTAATACCCCACAAAGATGCCTCCTCACACGGGTGTATGAACTGCTATAAGGTTTTCCTGGACGACAACCATGTGGGCATAAAAACTTAGTGGTTCCACCACCTCTACCCTCCTCAAGTTTTGTGACATACCTCCACAAGGGGGTTAATGAAGCTTTGCCACTATCAATTTCATTATCATCCCCTTCACCACCCTCCTCTCCTTCATTCATTGGGTAGTCTGGGTCACTATGAGAATGACCACTATCATCTTCTTCATTCACATGCCTATTCCCAAAGTTCAACACCATCAGAACCAAAAATGCAAGGAAAAACCACAAGAAAATCATTTTCTTCAAGTTTTAGATGAACAACCTGCAATAGAATGAGAAGGGGGAATTGGAAAATGTAGGAGAAGACAAAAATACAATAATAAACAAGACATTTTATGAACAATATTCAAAATTTCAACAAGAATACACATTGGGCATACCTATTTTGATAAATCTCCAATGATTTGCAAGTAGATGGAACCCTTTGTTGTCTCCTCCATGCTCTCACAAATCCTCTTCAAGCTCTCCAACTTTTCTCCAACACCAACACCAAGCGAACACCAAGAGCTCTTTCCCTCTCCACTCCAACTCAAAGATGAAACAATGAGGAAGAAGAGGGAGAGATTGTGCTTTATCTCCCCTCTCTAACCCTAAAAATGCCCTAGGGCCCACGCACAAAGCCAAAAAATTAAAAAATAAATTAAAAAAAACAAAAAAAAATTCACTTTTTCGAGCCCAAAGTCGAGGAGCGCCTGCGTGGGTTTGGGAGCAATCCGGGAGTGTGGTTTTGGGGGTTCGGGAGTGAGTGTTGTAGGTTAGGGAGCGTGGGGGGGAGCAAGTGGGAGCGTGAAGGTTTGGGCATTGGCAGGGAGCGTGAATTAGAGGACGGGAGCGCGGTTCGGGAGGGTCGGAGCGCGGGAGGGAGCGTGGTTCCGGGACGCTCCCGCTCGGAGCGCGCTTCGGGGGTTCGGACCGGAGGGGGGGGGGACGCTTCGGCAACCCTGGTAAACACAGTATGATTTTGACATTATGGCCTTGTCAGTCTTTTTATGACCTAAAAAGTAAAATTAGGTCATTGATACAGTATATATTGAGTATTTTGATCCTCATTTTAACATAACAACTTACTCACTCATAGTGAGGTCTGATTTTTAGCGCCCTATTTGGGTTATTGGCTGATTTGAGGAAGGCACACTTGTTGAAGGAAGAGATTTTTGGCATTCTATGGTGTTTTTCTTGAAGGAAGGTGTTACAACTAGGGTTTGCATGATTATTTCTTGATGAGTTGTAAGTATTTTTCTGCAAAACTTTTTGAATGAATGGTTGTAGTCTAATTTCGTGCATATGTTTATTTATTTTGCTGAAACAAAACCCTAGGTGACAAGCACACAAGTAGGTCCTTGCCTCATGTCCCCTGATAGAGAAACTTCCAGCCATTGAAAGAGAGAAAGAGACCCTAGCTGTAGCTAAATTCCTTGTTTTTCTTTCCCCTATGCTAGTCGTACCATTTAGAATCCAAGAGGAGGAAGACGTCCCTGGCCTAGGTTATCTACACTTAGGGTCGTTTTTCCTTCAGGGTTTGATGAAAGAGCCTTGCTGCAGCAACACTCTCCCTCATTAAGCCTTCTTGTCTTGATTTTGTGCTTCATCTGAGCTAGCCGTCTTGCCGGGAAGGAGGAGAGAGCACGAGGCCTTGCTTTAGAAACACCGGAGTGAGCCTCTCTCCCCTAGGGTTTCGATTTTGAGGCCCTGCTTTAGCAGCACTTCAAAACTTTTCCCTCTAGTCCTTGAAATCTTCCCTCCTTCAACCTATGCATCCTTCACAATTGACTCCATTCTACCCTAAGGCACTGATCCTAAGACCTCTAGCGTTGAAGTAAGACTTTGATCCAAACACTCTCAAAACTTGAATTTAAAACCCTAACTGCACTAACCCTAACCTACTAACCCTAAGTTGATGACGTCACTCTTGGTTATTTCATCTCAATGCAGCAACGTTTTACTTTATGAGCAATTGAATGGTTGTTAAGGCATTAATTGAATAAAGTGTTGATTGGTTACATTGAATGCCACATTGTTCCATTATTTATTGGTGAAGTGACATTATTTTCATTGCTATATTGATAAACATTGACTTCGTCAACATTTACTGCTAATTGCTTATATATATTTATCAGATAGTCTTATGAAGTACTAACCCATTGAAATAAGCTTGCAAGTATCAGTTTGTTGTTGTCTTGTTCCAGGCAAGTACTCTTCATTGGGTTTTACTTTATTATTGGTTGTTTAGCTGAAACTTCTGATTGGTGGTGCTCTGTGACATTGGGTGGGATAGGTTCCTGTTACGCCAGTTTGGCCCTCAACTCTATAGCCTTTACTCCTAGCTACAAACTGTGTGATAACATGCCATATGTCCATGACAATGATTTTACTGTCCACAACAAAGGAGGTATATGAGTGTTATTTACTATTACGGAGCATACCTTGAGGCACTTGCATGCAAGCCAAGAGTCCAGAAAGCCTTATATTCTCAGTCATCCGCAAGTCTCAAGAGAGTGATCCTTTGTAGGGAAGCCCCTCTTTAGGTGATTCGTAGTCATCTGAGAAGAGCAAGGAAGGAAGAGCCCAGGTGACAGTGGCTCTTCCTCCGAGTTGCCCTTGATTTGCCCAATGTGTTGAACTTGCAAACTTGATTGGACAAACCAAGCGGTAACAATGCTTATGGTCATTGATGACATGCACTTGTGGTATTCTTTCTTTTATGTGATGTCATGAAATTAGACTTCAACACTCCTTTAAACAATTAATCAACTACGTTAGTCATTGCTTCAGATTTGGGTATTTTCAATTGTTTAAGTGGTTACCAAATTATGGAAGGGTGTTGTTAATTCTGAAGTTACATTCTTATGGTTTACCACTTTTACGGAGAAACAAACTATTGGAAGAACAAACATGGTTTATAATTTCACATGGATTGCAAGTATTTTTTCACTTAAATGAAGTTCAACCTAAGATATTTCAACCCACGTGCTTGTCACAATCACTCATTGTTTATACTTTCCAGCACACAAGTCTTTTAAAGTGTTAAATTTATGGTTCATATGGTGATGCTTTGGGCTTTCATGAAATCAGTTATTATGATGGAATGTTGAATGGTTGATTAATGATTTCAATTGTTTTCTAAACTCCATCATTCGGTAATCTGTTTCATGGATGATCATTTGGCTGTTTGATGGCAATCTAATTCACTCATGGTTTGAGTACATAACTATTTGGCAAGCATTCGCTTATTTCATGTCAGAGTTTGTTTTTCATGATGGTTGCTCACTGCACTTTACATTTATTTTGAATTCTCCAATGGATTTATAAGTTTGGAAGCACATTTTATTTGGATCAGCATTTACACTTGCACACTATCTTAAGCAATATGCGACATTTCATTTATGAGCATTGTTATCGCGCAGTTTGTAGCTAGGAGAAAAGGCTATAAGGTATAGGGCCAAACTGGTGTAATAGGAACCTATCCCAGCCAATGTCACCACGATGGGATGGTTCTTTCTCTTTAGGAAGGTGAGGCCTAGGGGAGACGTCCCCGGTGACCTGGGGCTTTGAAGAGGCTAAAGGATAATCAGACAATGACAAGTTTCCCCCTTCACAGATCACCACCAAAACAGATAGTCCGGCTTATAGCCAATAAAGATAACCAAGTAGGATCCCTGCTCGAGAACAAAGCAACAATAAACTGATATATGCAGACTTTGGTTAGTACTTCATATATATCAACGACTATATGATATTTAATATAAGCAATTTGAATATAAATATTGACGAAGTCAATGTTTATCAATAACAATAAAGATCATGTCACTTCATCAATAATTATTAAAATGACGAGGCATTCAATGTAATAAACCAACACTTCAATTAACTTATGCCTAAATCACCATTCAATTGCTCAAAAGACAAAACATTGCTGCATCAATGATACAATAGCAAAGAGTGACGTCAGCATTTAGGGTTACTAGGGTTAGCTAGAGCTAGGGTTAGTGTATCTAGGGTTTAATATTTCAAAGGGTTTTGAGAGTTGTTTTGATCAATTTCACTTCAATGCTGGAGGTCTTAGGATCAATGCCTTCTAGGGTAAAATGGATTTAAATTAAAGGAGGACGCAAGGGTTGAAGTAGGAAGGCTAAGGACTGGAGGGAAGAGCTCTGAAGTGCTGCTATGGCAGGGCCTCAGAGACAAAACCCTAAGGGAGAGAGGCTAACTCCGGTGTTGCTATGGCAAGGCCTCGTGCTCTCTCCTCCTTCCTTAGATGGTAAAAACGGCTAGCGTGAAAGATAAAGTCAAGACAAGAGAGTTAAATGAGGGAGAGTGTTGCTACAGCGAGGCTCTATCATCAAACCCTAGAAGAAAACGACCCTAAGTGTAGATAACCTAGGCCTGGGACGTCTTCTCCTTCTTGAGCTCAAACAGGTATGACTAGCAAAGGGAGAAGAGGAGAAAGGAGTGTAGCTACAGCTAGGCTCTCTTTTTCCTCTTCAATGGCTGAAAAACTCTCTATCAAGGGACATGAGACAAGAACCTACTTGTGTGCTTGTCACCTAGGGTTTTAATTAGCAAATTATAAACATATACAAGAATATAAGACTACAACTATTCATTCAAGAAGCTTTGCAGAAAAAACACTTACATATCACCATGAAATAGTATGCAAACCCTAGTTGTAACACCTTCCTTCAAGAGAATTGCCAAAATATGCCAAAAAATCTTTCTTCAACAAGTGCGCCTTCCTTAAATCAGCCAAATACCCAAGATAGGGCGCAAATTTCAGACCTCCTTATGGAGTGAATGAGTTGTCATCTAAAAATGAAGGAGAAAATTCTCCATTTATACAATATCATGACCTAATTTTACTTTTTAGGTCATGTAAAAGGCCAACAAGGCCAAAATACCAAAATCATACTATTTTAAATTAAATTGTCAAATTAAAACCCTAATTGAGCTCTAAAGAGATAAGAAGCCCCTCTAAGGGAGGCGTTAGCCCCTTCTAGGGCAAATGGAGCATCCGAGAGCAAAACGTTAGCCCTCCTTGGGCTTCTCCAACCTGCCACACGAGCGAATACTGGCCAATCTGCCTCCCAAAACGTCCATAATGTTGGATGACATCATGGCTATGATGGGTGACTTCCTAGGCCTTCCAAGGCCAACGTTCCACTGAAAAAGGGCAAATCCCCCTAGGTCAAGCTCTGTCGGGGTGCCTCTGGTGGAACGTCCTCTTCTTCTCCGGTGCAAGACATTGATCCATCTCTGTCTCTTCTCTGCCCCATGGTGGGGTCTCAGCATCCATCTGATGGGATCTTCAGCCCCATGGAGGTCCGAAATGATCATATCGCCATGTGTACTGGTTCAAATGGTACATGTCCATCGGGTATGGTCCTGCACATTAAAGGCTACACCCTCCATGGGCTCATCAGTCACAGGGATCATGGAAAATTGAAATGCCAATCACATTTCATCATTAATATTATTAAATACATGCGTAAAATCCCTAATACATCAGTTAATAGCTCAAAGACGTTACACAAGCCTGCAATACAAGTCTGGGGAAAAGCACAAGGCGTCCTATTGGGCTAGTGTCCACAGAAAAAGGAAAGTTCCCAGAAAGACCTCATCCAAGCCATGTAAGTGAGGTGATGTGGTTAGGGGATGCCCAAGCATGTGGGTGCAATGAGGGCCAAGGATGCATAAGTGTTACCTGTGGGTGCCTTTGTAGAAGGTGAGTTGTACTTGTCATGGATGCATTTCTTTCAAGCCCATTCTTGTCTTTATTCTTTTTATTCCTTTTTTTATTTTTTTATTTGCTTTTTTTTCTTCAAGAGCTAACCAGGGGACACTGCCTTGGCATGGTGACCAGAGCTGACAGTGTTACCCACAAATACTTTCGCAGAAATGAGAAGGTTGGCTCATGATGAGACCCCCTTTCTTTTGGCCATGCAACTAAGAGTCACTGCCCTGGCGTAGTAACCAGTTGACGACAATGTCATACTGTTAGGTGCCCATGGACCGAATAGGCTGGCTCGTGATAAGACCCCCTATCCTCCGACTAGTTCTTGTTTTATTACTTTTTCAGGTACCTCTTGTTTCTTGCTAAGAAGATTTTTATTGCTTTCTCGGGGATCCCTGGGTGAAGCATCTTGAGGTTCATTTTAGGCTTTTATCTTTTACTAGCTTGCTTTTACCTTCTGGGCCTTTAGCCCCTTCTTCCCACGAGGTAAGGTGCAATCTTGAAATAGGTCAACCTAATGCCTGGAGAAGGGGAATGGGATAGGTGAGCGGGAAACAAGATGTAAGAGTGGTGCTATGATGGGAGCAGACGATGGATTTTCAGAAATCCCCCCAGTGGCAAACCAAAACCTACAGACACAGGCTTGCTAGGGCACCCTGTCAATCCCCCCAAACATGGTCAAGTGAGAAAATGTAAGATACAAGCATTCGTTAGAGATAAGAGGAATCAGATGCATATATTTAGAGGTTTCAATGATCAAAAGTGACACATACCATGATACCTGGACTAATTACCTCATGGAGCAAGAACCTCTTCTGATACAGGACCAATCCGATGGTGATGGATGTTGCTGCTACTGTCAAGACAAAAGATCATGGGACAAAAAGATGGGCCCTCCAGGGCCATGCTCAGGTCAATCCTGCTCTCTGTACTCCATGTCTAGGACCTGTGGGCCTCGAGACATGATCTCCTAGTTATCCCTAAAAAGTGGGGATAACAAGCATCAAACTTAAGAAATTTGCAGCAGTAATTGAATTGATTGGATCCAAACTTTCACAATTTGCAACACTTGAGAAAAATCCATTAGTAACATGAAACGATAGCTGATAAAGTACATCTAACACATGCATCAATAACGAGTTTAATTTGAGCGAGTAAAGTTGATATCCCCTCTTCATTTGTTCAGTGGGGATATAGTGTGTATAGGGTTATGGTGAGTGGAAAGTCCTCAAGATGACACCACTTTCATCTGGAATTTATTCACTTCCCACACACATAGTCTTGACCCACGACTCTTCCCCCCAGACGTTGATTTTGAAGTGGTAAAATTAGCACTTTTCTAGAGCATCACACAGGTGACTGCAAGTGGGAAATACTTGTGCTACCCGGGATAGACACATAATCACTGCCTTATCTCCCTTGGTGGGTGCCCACCAATAATAAGGGTACTTTCACCTTGGTTTATTGTTGTGTGTAAGTTACCATAACTGTCCCTCAAACCTTCTCTAGCCAGTGATGAGCCCTCATCAACTAGACTAGTTCTTGGAAGGCCCCCCTCTTCTTTAAAAAAAAACCACTAATTGGATTTGATTAATTCATAGGGAAGCCTCCCTAGGCTAGGAACCTCTTAATCTAAAGAGAGAAAAGTTAGTCCACTTAGGTGATAGTAGTGGATAGTCTAAGTTGCCCTTAGGATTTCACAATTTTGGTTAGGAATTTTTCACCAAGTGAGAGTTTGAGTGGCAACAAATTGTAATCATATTATCTCAATGAGATATGACACAATCATGGATTCACACAATGCATGCACGCATATATTCTAACATATAGGTGTGCATACTGTTATCGCATAGTTTGTAGCTAGGAGTAAAGGCTATAAGGTAGAAGGCCAAACTAGCGTAACAGGAACCTATCCCACCCAATGTCACCACAGGGTAGTTTCTTTCTCTTTAGGGAGGCTAGGCCCAGGGGAGACGTCCCCGGTGACCTGGGGTTTTGAAAGGGCAAAGGATAATAGGACAAGGACAAGTTCCCCCTTTCACAGATCACCACCAATCAAATAGTCCTGGCTAAACAACCAATAATAAAATATATCCAAAGAAAAGAAAAGCACTTGCTTGAGACAATACAACAAGGAAACTGATATGTGCAATCCTGGTTAGTACTTCATATATGTTAAAGACTATCTGATATTCAATATGAACAATTTGAAAGTAAATGTTGACGAAGTCAATGTTTACAAAATAGCAATAGCAGTAATGTTACTTCACCAATAAATACTAGAATGATACAGTATTCCATATGACAAATCACTTCTTAACTCAATTAATGCTTTCAACAACCATTCAATTACTCAAAAGACAAAACGTTGTTGCAATAAAGATGGAATATTCAATGATGACGTTAGCAACTTAGGGTTAGTAGGTTAGTCTAGGCAAAGGTTAGTGTAGTTAGGGTTTCAATTTCAAAAGGTTTGAGAGTGTTTAGATCCAATTCTACTTCAACGTTTGAGGCCTGAGATCAGTTCCTTAGGGTTAAATGGAGTCAGTTATGAAGGACTCAAGAGTTGAAGGGGATGAGACTTAAAGGACTAGAGGGATAAGTTTTGGAGTGCTGCTAAAGTAGGGCTTCAAAATCGTAACCCTAGGGGAGAGAGGCTCACTCTGGTGTTGCTAAAGCAAGGCCTCGTGCTCTCTCCTCCTTCCTGGTAGATAGCTAGCTCAAATGAAATAAAAAATAGTGACAAGAGGGTTTAAAGAGGGAGAGTGTTGCTAAGGCAAAGCTCTATCATCAAACCCTAAAAGAAAATGACCCTAGGTGTAGATAACCTAGGCCTAGGACGTCCTCCTCTTCTTGAAGTCATAAGGGTACGACTAGCTAAAGGGAAGAAGAAAAAGGAGTGTAGCAATGGCTAGGCTCTCTTCTTCTTCTTCAATGGATAAAGGTTTTTCTATCAGGGGACATGAGACAAGGAACTACTTGTGTGCTTGTCACCTAGGGTTTATTATTCAGCAAACTATAAATACATGCAAGAAATAAGACTACAACCATTCAATCAAGAAGTTTTGCAGAAAAATACTTACAATACATCAAGAAATAATCATGCAAACCCTAGTTGTAATACCTTCCTTCAAGAAAAATACCATAGAAAGACAAAAATCTCTTCCTTCAACTAGTGCGCCTTCCTCAAATCAGCCAATAACCCAAATAAGGCGCAAATTTCAGACCTCACTATGAGCGAGTGAATTTGTGATCAAAATGAGAGTGAAAACCCTCAATATATAGTGTATCAATGACCTAATTTTACTTTTTAGGTCATATAAAGGCCAACAAAGCCATAATGTCAAAATCATACTGTTTTTACATTAAATGCTAAGTAAAAATCCCTAATCAAGCAAAAGGTGAGACATCAATCCCCCTTGAGGGAGACGTTAGCCCTTTCTAGGGCCAGTGCAACATCCAAAAGCCAAACGTTAGCCCTCCAGGGGCCTCTCCAACATGCCACACGTTCCACTGCTGCCCAGTCTGCCTCCAAAAGCGTCCATGAAGCTGGATGACGTCATGGTGAAGATGGGGATGTCCTAAGCCTTCCAAGGCTAGCGTTCCACTGAAAAGGGGTCATTCCCCCTAGGTCTAGTTCTATCGGAGTGTCTCTGGTGAAACAGTGGTGTTATGATGGGAGCGGACGATGGATTTTCAAAAATTCCCCCAGTGGCAAACCAAAACCTATGGGCATAGGCTTGCTAGGGCACCTTGTCAATTTCCCCAAGCATGGTCAAGTGGGCTAATGTAAGATCCAAGCAGTTGTTAGAGCTAAAAGGGATCAGATGCATATATTTAAAGGTTTCAATGATCAAAAGTGACACATACCATGATACCTGGACCAATTACCTCATGGAGCAAGAAACTCTTTTGATACAGGATCAAGCCGATGGTAATGGATGCTGCTGCTGCTAACAAGACAAGGATGATGAATGAAGAAAAGGTGGGCCCTCCAAGGCCATGCTCAGGTCAATCCTGTTCTCGGTATTCCATGTCTAGATGTTGTTAGCCTCTAGATATGATCTCCTAGTTATCCCTAAAAAGTGGGGATAACATTTGGCTCCAACTCGGGGACATGTGCTCACCGTAGAGCGCATGAGAACCTCAACATCTCTGGCATAACCTGTAGACCTGCTCAATCTCGATAGAAGTATCAGTAACAAAATTGGGGTGGTAATGCGACCCCAGCATACATAGATATATATACTAAAATAAAGCAATCAATGAGTAAGAAGATGAAAGCAAACTTCTTACCTGTACTTATCTGTTGGCTGGAATTTTGGGTGTAGTCAAACAACCAGTGAAGCCAATCCAGCAACGTTCTTCGATACCTGCTTTTTGTGCTTCATCATAAACCAAAATAGTGATAAATCAAGCACAAAAATGTCATGGGTTAAAATATATATCATATCATCGGAAATCTCAAAGTCTCATGGAGGAGGGTGGGAGGGAAAAAGTGATCCCAATACATACTATCAGGAGAGTGCTCAATCCATCTAAGGAATGGATTGTGAAAATTCAAAGGTTCAGGAGACTGACTCGAGGAATATGAATGCTGGCTACCTTGGACGTCTTCACAACTTGAGGCCT
Organism: Picea engelmannii; assembly: GCA_009831015.1. Classification (NCBI taxonomy): domain Eukaryota; kingdom Viridiplantae; phylum Streptophyta; class Pinopsida; order Pinales; family Pinaceae; genus Picea; species Picea engelmannii. The sequence goes on along the minus strand of ML808120.1, from coordinate 84,256 downwards.
GAGGAGGGATTAGCAAAAATTGAAAGGATGACTGACCATTCCTAAAGGGGAGGTTGGAAAACTGTGATAATAGGCTTCTTCTTGAGGCACTCAACTTTCCCCTAAAATCCAGAATGAGGTTTTTAGTTACAGGAGACTTGGGATAAGGGACATCTTTCCAAAACACACCTTCAGTGACATAGGGAGGTAAAGTGATCAAAAGGGGGTGGAAAATCTTATCACAAGTATCTTGCTTTAGGGAAGTAACTTCCTCATTTTTATCAATATCTGAGCATAACGTTGGTTGATAACTTTCTTCATAAGATAAATCTAAGTGCTCAGATGGATAGTCATCAAAGTGGAAGATCTGCCTCCACATCTTCAGTCTTGAGACATAGAGGATCAAGCTTGTCCAAGGGTTCCATTTCCTCTTCACTCTCTGAGTCATAGAACAAGGTATCATCAAAAAACTGGAAAGGAAAATGACTTACCTCATTCTCTTCATCTTGTGTAGGAGGGATAGGATCTTGGAGGGCTTCATCAGGATGAGGAGTGGTTACTAGTGCTTCATCCTCACAATTCACTTCTTTAGTCATGTCTTCACAACACTCTATTGAATCATGGGAAAAATCCTGGTCCTTTTCAAGGGTTTGACAACGTTCTTCATGGATCTCTTTTTTCACATTAGAGGGTTCTTGATTTTGAACATGATAAGAATTTCTGAGATCTGCCACAATCTCAGTAGTGAATCCCCCATCTTCCAAGACTATTGTGAGATTATGAAGGGCATCTTCATACGTTTGGCAGCATGGTTTGGTAAGGTCAATGAACCTACTGATGAGGTGTATGAAAGATGATATACCCCCGTCTTCGCAACAACTCTTAAACCGATCTTGCAAGTAGGATGGTAGAGTGAGTATGAACAATTTTATAAGAGCATCCTCTCCTTATCCCTTTCTAGGGTTAGTGCAACATCTAGAAGCCAAACATTAGCCCTACAGGGGCCTCTCCAACATGCCACACGTGCCACTGCTGCCCAGTTTGCCTCCAAAAGCATCCATGAAGATGGATGACGTCATGGTGAAAGTGGGGACGTCCTAAGCCTTCCAATGCTAGGGCTCCATTGAAAAGGGGTCATTCCCCCTAGGTCTAGTTCTACCAGAGTGTCTCTGCGTCCTCTTCCTCTCAAGTGCAAGGCCCTGATCAAGATTTGTCCTCTCTCTGCCCCCTGATGGGGTCTCATCATCCATCTGGTGGGCTCTTCAGACCCATGGAGGTTCGAACTGATCATCTCCCCATGTGTACCGGTCCAAATGGTACCTGTCCGTCAGGCATGGTCCTGCACATCAAAAGCTACGCCATCCATGGGCTCATCAGTCACAGGGATCATAGCAATGTCAATCACATCTCATCATCAATATTATTAAACATATGCATAAAACCCCTAATATATCAATCAACAGCTCAAAGACATTACAAAAACCCGCAATACCAGGTCGGAGAAAAGGTCAAGGCGTCCTATTGGGCTAGTGTCCACAAGAAAAGGAAAGTTTCCAGAAAGATCTCATCCAAGCCATGTAAGTGAGGTGATGTGGATAGGGATGTCCAAACATGTGGGTGCAGTGAGGGCCAAGGATGCATAAGTGTTACCTGTGGGTGCCTTTGTAGAAGGCGAGTTGTACCTGTCATCGATGCATTTTTTCCAAGCCCATTTTTTCCTTTATTCTTTTTATTCTTGTTTTAATCTTTTATCTGCCTTTTTTTTTCAAGAACTAACCAAGGGACACTGCATTGGCATGGTGACTAGAGCTGACAGCATTACCCACAAGTAATTTCACAGAGATGAGAAGGTTGGCTCGTGATGAGAGCCCTTTTCCCTTGGCCATGCAACCAAAGTTCACTTCCCTGGCGTGCTAACCAGATGGTGGCAATGTCATACTGTTAGGTACCCATGGACCTAATATTATTGGATGGCTCGTGATGAGATCCCCTATCCTCTGAGTAGGTCTTGTTTTGTTATTTTCCGGGTCCCTTTTTTTTCTTGCTCAGAGGCTTTTTACTGCCTTCTCAGGGATCCCTAGGCGAAGCATCTCGAGGTTTTATTTCTAGGATTTTGTCTTTTATCAACTGCTTTTACCTTCTGGGCCTTTAGACCCTTCTTCCCACGAGATAAGGTGCAATCCTATAAATAGGTCAACCCAATGCCCGGAAAAGGGGGGTGGAATAAATGAGCGGGAGATAAGATGAAACAGTGGTGTTATGATGGGAGCGGACGATGGCTTTTCAGAAATTCCCCCAGTGGCAAACCAAAACCTATGGGCACAGGCTTGCTAGGGCACCTTGTCAATTTCCCCAAGCATGGTCAAGTGGGCTAATGTAAGATCCAAGCATCTGTTAGAGATAAAAGGAATCAGATGCATATATTTAAAGGTTTCAATGATCAAAAGTGACACATACCATGATACCTGGACCAATTACCTCATGGAACAAGAACCACTTTTGATACAGGATCAAGCCGATGTTGATGGATTCTACTGCTGTTGACAAGACAAGGATGATGAATGAAGAAAAGGTGGCCCCCCCAGGGCCATGTTCAGGTCAATCCTGCTTTCGGTATTCCATATCTAGGACCTGTAGGTCTCGAGACACGATCTCCTAGTTATCCCTAAAAAGTTGGGATAACATCTAGCTCCAACTTGGGGACATGTGCTCACTGTAGAGCGCATGAGAACCTCAGCATCTCTGGCATAACCTCTAGACGTGCTCAATCTCGATAGAAGTATCAGTAACAAAATTGGGGTGGTAAGGCCACCCCAGCATCCATAGATATATATACTGAAATAAAGCAATCAATGAGTAAGAAGATGAAAGCAAACTTCTTACCTGTACTTACCTGTTGGTTGGAATGTTGGGTGTAGTCAAACAACCAGTGAAGCCAATCCAACAACGTTCTTCGATACCTGCCTTTGTGCTTCATCATAAACCAAAATAGTGATAAATCAAGCACAAAAATGTCACGGGTTAGAATATATATCATATCATCGGAAATCTCAAAGTCTAACTCATGGAGGCGGGTGGGAGGGAAAAAGTGATCCCAATACACACTATCAGGAGAGTGCTCAATCCATCTCAGGAATGGATTGTGAAAAGTCAAAGGTTTAGGAGACTGACTCGAGGAATCTGAATGTTGGCTACCTTGGACATCTTCACAACTTGAGGCCCGAGGAGGGATTAGCAAAAATTGAAAGTATGACTGACCATTCGTAAAGGGGAGGTTGGAAAACTGTGATAATAGGCTTCTTCTTGAGGCACTCAACTTTCCCCTAAAATCCAGAATGAGGTTTTGCCTTACAGGAGACTTGGGATAAAGGACATGTTTCCAAAACACACCTTCAGTGACATAGGGCGGTAAAGTGATCAAAGGGGGGTGGAAAATCTTATCACAAGTATCCTGCTTCAGGGAAGTAACTTCCTCATTTTTATCAATATCTGAGCATAACGTTTGTTGATAACTTTCTTCATAGGATAAATCTAAGTGCTCAGGTGGATAGTCATCAAAGTCCTCAAGGTATGACCGAAAATTAATCGGAGAGCATAGCATTAGGTCATCCCTGGGTGTCTGAATAAGGTCAAGTTCTTGTTGCCAGATGTCAAAATTATTAGTAACTTCATGTGATAAATGCAATGGCAACCTTTGGAAAGGACCATAAATGTCATACATGGGATTGCCATCATATCTAATCATATCCCATCCACGTTTCCCGACATGTATGAATTCATCAAAATTATCAACAAAGTCATTATCTTCATCATAACATGAAGGGGTTAAAACATCCGATACTTCCTTGCTCTCCACATCATAAAATAAAGAATCATTGAAAGTTTTGAAATAACTCACCTTGTCTGATCCTTCCTGTGCAGGATCTTCAAGTGTTCTTATAACTTCATCAAGTGGAAGATCTACCTCCACATCTTCAGTCTTGAGACATAGAGGATCAAGCTTGTCCAAGGGTTCCATTTCCTCTTCACTCTTTGAGTCATAGAACAAGGAATCATCAAAAAACTGGAAAGGAAAATGACTAACCTCATTATCTTCATCTTGTTTGGGAGGGATAGGATCTTGGAGGGCTTCATCAGCCTGAGGAGAGGTTACTGGTGCTTCATCCTCACAATTCACTTCTTTAGTCATGTCTTCAGAGAACTCTATTGAATCATGGGAAAAATCTTGCTCCTTTTCAAGGGGTTGACAACGTTCTTCATGGATCTCTTTTTTCACATTAGAGGGTTCTTGATTTTTAACATGATAAGCATTTCTGAGATCTGCCACAATCTCATTAGTGAATCCCCCATCTTCTAAGGCTATTGTGAGATTATGAAGGGCATCTTCATATGTTTGGCAGCATGGTTTGGTAAGGTCAATGAACCTACTGATGAGGTGTATGAAAGATGATATACCTGTCTTCGCAACAACTCTTAAACCCATCTTGCAAGTAGGATGGTAGAGTGAGTATGAATAATTTTATAAGAGCATCCTCTCCTCCCAACTTTGTCTTGTTCAAATACTCCAAAAAATTTACGATGTGAGGAGTTGGGAGGCCCAAAAACGTTGGAGAGTTGTTTAACCATTTGGTATCAAAGTAATTTGGGTATCCTTGAAAACTTCTGAGATCAATACTCGGACACATTTGTTCCCAGTGTGCCATGATGCCATAACTTCGAAATATCACAGATTTTGAGAGTAAGGTGGCACCCTGTTAATATTAGTGGAGTCGCCAGATAATTTGACTGAAACTAGCAATAGCAGTAATGTCATTTCACCAATAAATACTAGAATGATACAACATTCAATATGACAAATCACTTCTTAACTCAATTAATGCCTTCAACAACCATTCAATTACTCAAAAGACAAAACGTTGCTGCAATAAAGATGGAATATTCAATGATGACGTCAACAACTTAGGGTTAGTATGTTAATCTAGGCAAGGGTTAGTGTTGTTAGGGTTTCAATTTCAAAAGGTTTGAGAGTGTTTGGATCCAATTCTACTTCAACGTTTGAGGCTTGAGATAAGTGCCTTAGGGTTAAATGGAGTCAATTATGAAGGACGCAAGAGTTGAAGGGGATGAGACTTAAAGGACTAGAGGGATAAGTTTTGGAGTGTTGCTAAAGCAGGGCTTCAAAATCGTAACCCTAGGGGAGATAGGCTCACTACGATGTTGCTAAAGCAAGACCTCGTGCTCTCTCCTCCTTCCCGGCAGACAACTAGCTCAAATGAAACACAAAATCAAGACAAGAGGGTTTAAAGAGGGAGAGTGTTGCTAGGGAAAGGCTCTATCATCAAACCCTAAAAAAAAATGGCCCTAGGTGTAGATAACCTAGGCCTGGGACGTCCTCCTCTTCTTGAAGTTAGAAGGCTACGACTAGCTAAAGGGAAGAAGAAAAAGGAGTGTAGCTATGGCTAGGCTCTCTTCTTATTCTTCAATGGCTAAAGGTTTTTCTATCAGGGAACATGAGACAAGGACCTACTTGTGTGCTTGTCACCTAGGGTTTATTATTCAGCAAATTATAAATACATGCCAGAAATAAGACTACAAACATTCAATCAAGAAGTTTTGCAGAAAAATACTTACAATACATCAAGAAATAATCATGCAAACCCTAGTTGTAACACCTTCCTTCAAGAAAAACACCATAGAATGCCAAAAATCTCTTCCTTCAGGAAAGTGCGCCTTCCTCAAATCAGCCAATAACCCAAATAGGGCGCAAATTTCAGACCTCACTATGAGTGAGTGAATTTGTGATCAAAATGAGAGTGAAACCCCTCAATATATAGTGTATCAATGACCTAATTTTACTTTTTAGGTCATAAAAGGGCCTGTTGACCGCCTATTCAGCACAGGGGTCAACTCATTATCATGAAGATTATTCAATGTCAGAGACAGAGATGGTTCTACTGGGTGTTTTATACACCAGCACTTTAATTTTTGTAAACGGGATTTCCGCACCCCTGCGAGGGTATATAATGTAATAATGTCTGCATGGATCATAGTTAGGTCAGGTACCTTGGATGTTGACGTCAGGGGAGTTCCTTTCATCGAGGGTTTTTTCATCTCAGGGGGTTAATGTGGCCTAACTAGTCAGGTTAATCTCCATTGAGTTTTTCCCTCCCAGGCTTCCTCCAAAGTGGTGGAAGGCGCTCTGGTGATCACGTTCATTGAGTAACCTTTTAGGATTATTGTAAATGACCATGTTAGACAGTGTCTTGAGTCTCGCGGGATTCCGTCGAGTCTAAGTTAGTTTTTTTTTAATTAATTAAATTATTTAAAATTTAATTAATTAATTTTTTTTTTGAGCTTAATGATGTAAAAACTGCGTCTTTGGGAAAAGATAGGGGTATTTGTGCTCAAAATGAATGGAATAGCACTCCCTACACCCACTGACCAAGTTTCAGCTCGGTCGGACTAATTTTGCTATTTCTTAGTCCACTTAGAGTCAGTTAGAGTCAATAACAACAATTTTAATTGTTGAGGTGATATTATTAAAATATCACAAAACATTGTAATTTTTGAGTTAGTGAGTGGATGTTAAGGTGGCAATGAGCAAGTTAGACCCTCCTAACCTACCCAAACCCATCCTAACCTTTTCCCAACTTAATTCAACCTATTAAT
>ML808120.1:0-23229 GCA_009831015.1 Picea engelmannii | reverse complement strand
TACCCTCGCAGGGGTGCGGAAATCCCGTTTACAAAAATTTAAGTGCTGGTGTATAAAACACCCAGTAGAACCATCTCTGTCTCTGACATAGAATAATCTTCATGATAATGAGTTGACCTCTGTGCTAAACAGGCGGTCAATAGACTCATTCAGCCATTTAGGGCGCAACTCTTCTGGACAGACATTTGGTGTTGCATGCAGAATTTCAGAGCAGATCCAAACAATTCCTTCCGACCCATTTCCTTATTTGGTGAGACGATCGTTTTGAGCCATATAGCAGCAGATTCCATTGGTGGAATCCTTTGGGGCGCGTCCGATGTCCTACGAGGTGCGCAAACCCCCCTAGGGGTCCAGATCCAGTGCCTCAGGGATCAGATCCGAGATCCGACAGTCATCCATTTCAGTCTAGAGACTAGGGCGCTTCTATTGGAGCAGTTTCCAGCGCATTCGACGATCGATTGTTCCGGACGAGTTTTCCAGCTGGTAGCGGTTACCGTACTTCTCCGAAATCGCATATTTTGCTGATTTATCCGTGCATGCATCAGATCTGCTATCATCTTCTGATCACGGGTATTTTGATGTTATTTGCTTGTATTCCAGTGACGATCCATGAGATCTAGCTGATGATTATTCCTATATTTCCCGTATGCTATTGTATTTCCATGCTTGAGTCGCATAATACATGTTATTGGGCAGTTGATGTTCTTTACTCCCGCATGCATCCTTTATATACTGTTTAAACCCTAAATATGCAACATGCACATGCAATAACCAACATGCACTTGCAATAACCCTAAATATCTCAAACAAACAACTGAAATGCATCCAGAAACCCCCAGTGTACCAGATCTGCGAGACAGAACATTAGATCAGTAGCAAATATCTTGATCAGCGGGATCATGGATATTTCACAATTAATGACTCATCTATAGGTTCTTCCGGAATTTCTAAGTGAAACTCCTTTTCTTGTTCATTGTGAAGCTCTGGCTCTATAGGGTCTGAATACTTGATACAAGCTTCTGCCTCTGCAAGGCGAGCTTCCATGTCCTTTAACTGCATTGCATGAGCACATCTCATGGCCTGGATGACATCTGTAAATTTCTCATCAAAATCTGGTGAAACATCTAAACAGATTGTCTTTATAACTGGAGGTTCCTTCTCCTTCCATTTTTCCATGAAAGCATTAGTCAACTCTTTGTAAGTTCTAATTTGTTTATCCTTAAGTTTTGTAAACCAATCAAGATCATCATCATCAAAAGACAAGATAAACAATTTCATTCCCACACCTTCATATAAGGCATTGCAACACCATTTATTGAAGCAATGTGTAACTCTCTGCACATGACGTCTAGCATCAACCATATTATTACTTTGAAAACAAGAACAATTTTCAATTGCTTTTTCTGGAATCAAATGTGGATAACCACTTATTGCAGAAAAATCAATAGGTTTATAAAGATCATCCATTTCTAAATTAGACTTTATTAAAAAAAGAAAGGTTTAACAAAGATGGATTGGGACCCACAAATTATTAAGGATCCTACGAGAAGAAAGCTTGCCTAACTTCCTCCAAAAACACCTTCGGGATTAAGGATGAAGCTAACCAAACCGCGAGTTCCACCTTGCAGAATACTTTGTCAAATTATTTTGAAGTGGAGTCACCAGATGATCAAGTTTATTATAAACAAACAAGAAGCATCAAACAAAGAAAAAAACAAAAAAGAAAACAAAAATCGTGTCCCGGGAATAGAAAGGTTTATCCCCGGCAGAAGCGCCAAAATGTTGTCGTCCTAATACACACTTGGGGTAACGTGGAAGAAACCTTCAATCCACTTAGTGTGTCCTTGGGGGCAAGTCTCGAGTCAAGGTGTTGTCACCTGATCCTCAACTCCTCCGTCTAGGCCAACTCTTAGCGAAGCTAAGGGGGGTAGTCCCTATAAAAAGAAAACTAAGGCTTTTCTAAACTAAGAAAGAAAAACACTTTAGCCTAGGAGTTTATCGCTGAAAATAAAATTCGATCATTCACCACTTAGCATTTATCATCATAAAGAACATTTGCTCATGAAACATTTATACATCAAAGGATACTACATCTGCAATAATCAAGAACATAAAGGAGATTAGATAACATGCATAAGTAAAACTGTTCACATAAGATAGATTAAAAGTATGTTTTAACCAGTGCCTTAAAGGGAGTCGTGGGCAATGTAGATCGAAGATTTTATTAAAGTTAATTTTGTGATTAATTAGTGAAGAGTGTTTGGCCCCCTTATGTATTATTCACCAATCTAAAACTTGTCGACTGGGTGTGCTGCAGGTCCAACGAGGCGAGTTATCCCTTGACTTGACACACTCCACCCATGGTAGAGATATTAGACGAATAGTACCACTCAGAGATTGTCCTAATTATACTAGCAAGGTTCAATTACTTGATAAAAATGAAACAGATAGATCACGCACCCTGCTTTGTAAATAAGGCACTTGCACAAAACACTTGAAAATGAAAGAAATGAATTGCAACACTTAAGTTTATATACCCTGCTTTTTATTTGAGAGAGATCATCAAGATATTGCTTGAAAATTAAATGTTGTTGCAAAACTGATTGAAGAAAGAAAATTACTTGAAACTAAAATTGCATGAAAATATGAGAATTGGTTTAACATGCATGAAGCTAGAGTGTTGTAGTGTGTTTGATGTGTTTGAATTGTGTATTTGATTGTTAGATCTTAAGCATGCACAACTCAAAAGAGACAAAAGCAAACCACAACACAAATCCCCCTAAGGGGATGAAGAAACTGGGCACAAAGGGCCCGCTTTTATTACACTATTACAATGGAGAACTTAGAGTTCTCTTTGATCTTTTAACTCCTTTAGAAGAAGAGTGATCCTTATTAATGGATCGTTAAGAGGAGTACAAGGAGAAAATATAGAAAAGAGACACTTCATTCTGACGAAGTCACAACCCCCCAGGGTCCTCGAAAGCCTATGAATTTCGCCCAAAATAGGCTGCATCTCCTCTTGGATCTGTATTGCTGCAACAAAACAACAAACAAATGAAGTTAGAAATGATGGAAAGAAGTTTTAAACAATAAAAATATTTAACAAAATTTCTAAAAAAAATTCTAAGGTAAAAAAAACACTCCAATGTATGTGCTCACTCCTGGTCTTGGGTGGCCAATAGCCTCTTACAATTTCTCATACTTAGGACATTTATTACAATGGTGCAAATGCGAAAAAAAGGGGTCTTTCTTAAGACCGACTGAACTCTGAACTCTGCATATATGAGCATTGATTGCTCATTCTTTGACGACTCTTCAGGAAATCCAGCTTGTGCAAATTGATGGATAACAAGTCCAAACTCGGCCAAATGATAAATCGGGGTGATATGATCCCCCTCCTGAAGTATCAGGCCGAAATGATATGGATAACTCCTCCAAATGCTGAATCCTCCAATGAAGTTGCACCCTCTTGAAACCCTTAATGTGCCCAATAATTCGGCCCTAATGAAGCCTTGAAACTTGCTAGAAAGGTAGATCGGGACACTGCAAGTCACTAGGTTAAGTCTCAGGGTTAGATCTGAGGTATAACCCACCCAAACGGAATAGATCTGAATCTCAAAATTGCCTTCCTTCTCTCCAATTCGTCCAATGCATCCAATAAAGCAAATGGCACATGAAACTCCTTCGGAATGCACTAGATCTGTTGTCCAAGCCCCTGCAATGAAAACCCAGGTGCTAGAATCTGTCGAAGCCCTTCCAATCCCTTGGGACGAATTTCCCTCAAAGAATGGTGCGCCCCCCTTGCTAGAAACCCCCCCAATGGTGCGCCCTCCTTCTCTTCCTGTGCCTATGGCTGGTGTAGAACCCTCCTGCACTAATGTAGATCCAAACTAGAATGGTGTGGAAGACTATTACATCTCTGAGACCAAGCTTGGGACAAGCTAGGTGGAATCTTTCAACACTGAATCATCGTCTAGGGTTTGTTAAGTCAAAACCCTCAAAACCCCCAAGGTATGGGATCTCTAGCTAGAAGCCAGATATCAAAATGATAAACATACATGAATCACTTTAATTATTTAATTAACCTTTTTACCTCTGAAAAGCGCCTTATCTCTCCTTGTGGCTTCCCTGGCCACTGAAAGTCACTTCTTAGTATCCCATCCTGTAGTGTTGCTCCTCCCAATTCCAATAAGCTATTACACTGAGAAGTTCCTCCAAGTAATGTGCCCAAAATGACTTCTTCAATGAATTTAATTAACTTATAGCTCAAAATACTCAAAATCATGGAAATCGTCGGAATGCAACGAAACCAAAGCCAACCTGTGTGGAATGGATCATAATGATAAAATGGGATGAGCGATGCAAGCTAGACCCCAAAATGCCTCTCAATAATCGTTGTACTTGCTATAACATCCATCTGGCTACTTTGGTCATCATAAACCTGTGCAATGTGATGATGTCCCAAAGTGGGGACATTACACTTTAGTACCCCTCTCATCCTTAAGGTGTTGTACTTGGGTACCCCATTGATGCATGCAAGTGTAGCCTTCTCTTCTGTTGTCATGTCGTGACCTGGACCTTCCTCTTCTGTAGTTTCGGTGGTGTCTACCTCTATGTTCTGGATGTGGCTGAAATCCTCATCCTTCTCATTATCAGATGTTACCTCAATGTAATGAGCCTTGCCACAGACCATACACTTGTGGGATGGATACCAGGGCTCTTTGCATATATAGCATAACTTCTTTCTTCTTAGTTCCCTCCTTGTGTTCTCATCCATCCTACCTCTTCCCCTGTCAAACCCCCTTAGGTCTCTTCCTCCTGGTTTCATTGGAGGTCTTTGGTCTCTTCCTCCGGTGTTGAGAGGTGGTCTAGGGAGAAATTTAGATTTTTCTGCTGGGCCTAGATATCTAGTCCTCCATATGGCATCCTGTAAGTTGGTAGGCTTGAAAGCCTTGACCCAACCATTTAAGGGTTCCCTCAACCCTTCTGTGAAAAGCATCACGAGCCTTGACTGAGATACATCTTGCACCATGACTGCTAACCTCTGAAACTGCTCAATATATATCTCTGGTGATCCTGTCTTTTTGAGTTGGGTGTGTTATCCCCGATTTCTAGGGATAACTAGGAGATCATGTCTCGAGGCCCACAGGTCCTAGACATGGAGTACCGAGAGCAGGATTGACCTGAGTATGGCCCTGGAGGGCCCATCCTTTTCTTCTTTCATTAGATTCATCTTGTCAGCAGCAACAACATCCATCACCATTGACTTGGTCTTGTATTGGAGAAGGCTCTTGCTCCATGAGGTAATTGGTCCGAGTATCATGGTATGTGTCACTTTTGATCATTATAACCTTTGGATATATGCATCTTAATCCTTTTATCTCTGACGACTGCTTGGATCTTACATTAACCCACTTGACCATGATTGGGGGGATTGACAGGGTGTCCTAGCAAGCCTGTACCCATAGGTTTTGGTTTGCCACCGGGGGGATTTCTAAAGAGCCATCGTCCACTCCCATCATACTACCACTTTTTCATCTTGTCTCCTGCTCATCTGTCCCATTCCCCTTGTTCGGGCATTAGGATGATCTGTTTGTGGGGTTGCACCTTACCTTGTGGGAAGAAGGGGCTAAAGGCCCAGAAGGTAAAAGAAGTTGGTAAAAGATAAAAGCCTGAAAGTAAAACCTCAAGATGCCTCGCCCAGGGATCCCTGAGAAGGCATTAAAACTCCTCTCAGCAAGAAACAAGAGGGACCCGAAGAAAATAACAAACAAGACCTAGCTAAGAGGATAGGGGGTCTCATCACGAGCCAGCCTATTATGTTCATGGGTACCTAACAGCATGACATAGCCACCATCTAGTTACCACGCCAGGGTAGTGACCTTTGGTTGCATGGCCAAGGGAAAGGGGGTCTCATCACGAGCCAGCCGTATCATCTCTGTAAAAGTGCTTGTGGGTAACACTGTCAACTCTGGTCACCACGCCAACTAGGTGGAATCTTTCACCACCGAATCGTCCTCTAGGGTTTGTTAAGTCAAAACCCTCAAAACCCCCAATGTTGGGCTCGCTAGCTAAAAGATAGAAATCCAAAGATAAAACATACATGAATGAATGAGAAGAGGCCCTTGCCTTTCTTTTATACTTTTGGCTCACCTTGTCCCTCCAAAGTGACTTTCATTTTATTAATATTTAATTAATTAATTAAATCACTTTAATTAATTAATTAAGCTTTTTACCTCTGAAAAGTTCCTTATCTCTCCTTGTGGCTTCCCTAGCCACTAAAAGTCACTTCTAGCCATCCCATCCTGTAGTGTTGCTCCTCTCGATTCTAATGAGCTATTACACTGAGAGGTCCCTCCAAGTAATGTGCCCAAAATGACCTCTTCAGTGAATTTCATTGACTTATAGCTCAAAATAGTCAAAATCATGGAAATCGTCGGAATGCAACAGAACCAAAGCCAATCTGTGCAGAATGGCTCATAATGATGGAATATGATGAACAATGCAAGCTGGACCTCACAATGCCTCTCAATAACCCCTGTACTCGCTATAACCTCCATCTGGCTACTCTGGTCATCATAACCCTCTGCATTGTGATGATGTCCCAAAGTGGGGACATTACACGGCCTCTGAGTTTTTCCTCTGAATTTAAGTCCACAATACTGATCCAAGATGATTTGTCTTTGAACTGGTATGCTTAGTGAGTTATATTCCCTGACATACTGATCAAAGTTGTCATCAAATTCATCTTGGTAGCCTGGCTGTGGCTTCTCATCCAAGAATAAAGGAAGATAGGGCCTATGGGTGGTCCTGTTGTGTGTCTGTTCCTGTGGTGCACCTCCTCCATGACTCTATCCTTCAGTGTGATAGTGGGGAATGTGCTCCTGTTGATGTCTATACCCTCCATGAGATCCACTACCCTCTCTGTTGGTATGCGTTTTCCTCCATGAGTCAAATGTAATACCTGTGAGATCTTATCTTGGTTGGCACTTACCTTCTCTAAGGTCTCCCTCAGCTCACTCTGACCCCTGCACACTATATCCTGGTTTTCCTGTAAGTGGGTGACCAATGCACTCTCTGTTTGAAGTATAGACTGATGTAGTTCTTGAACAAAGTTTTCTAACACTTGTGGCTCACTGTCCTCACCTAAACCTTCCATGTCTGCCTCTGATTCCCCTGCCTTCTTCCTAAGTCCACCCTGTTGCCGTCCTCATACACACTTGCAAACATGAGCTAAGTCCTGCTAACTTAGTGTGTCCTTGGAGGCACAATGCCTAGGTTTAAAGCCCACGCTGTCACTTTGACTTGAACCTCTTCCGTCTAGGCTTACTCCTAGGGAAGCCAAGGGGGGTAGACCCTAGTTTCTAGATGAGATTAAACTTTAAGTTCTAGGAGTTGGTTTTAATTAGTTTAAGGTTGGGGGAAAATCTATCCTATGATGCAAAGGCAACAATGCAAGGTGCAACAATATAAAATGACAATCAAACCTTTTCCTAGGACAACTAAGACTTAGTGCCTAAGATTGGAGAAAGGGGTCAACTAAAGTTTGAGGGCTTTAGATTACACAAGATTTACAAAGATTACAATTAGATTAGATACAAACGAGATACAAGATTACAATAAAGAATATCTAAATGTTATAACAAAGTTAAACAAAATATACAAAGATACAAAAAGATCAACTAACAATTGCTTGTATGTGCAGGAATTTAAAGATTCTCAAATGGATACATTCATCAACACCACAAGCCAAGCATGCTCAACAATAGAAAGTCTCTGAAATGGATGCACTACTCTATTGGACTGCTTTCAATGGCAAACAAGATCACTTAAGACCCAACAAGATAGTGCCTCCAAAGGATGCGCAACTTCTTGAGGGATCACACCAAAGATAACTTATTGAAAAAGAAAAGCTTTAAAGGGAAAATGTCCACAAGCACAGTTTAAGACCACTTACTGATTAATCCACAACCATAGAGATAAGCTTCCATGTAAATGTAAATGTGAGATGAAGTGTTAGCAAGTGTAAATGTAGACAACAAAAGATATGTTAAGTTGATGCCCAAAGTTGAAGTGGATTAAGAGATTGATTAAGTATTTTAGTTAATGGTGCTTCCTAGCTAAGTGTCAACCCAATACTCCCCCCGCTTGTTCCAAGTAACTGTTGAGTGCTCAAGAAGTATGACAACAAGGCCTACCCTAGCTCCACAGGTCATCCCAAGGGAAAAGAGTACTCCCGGAAAGGATGCTGAGCGCCACGAGACCGTCCCCGGCCTATCACCTTCCGTTGCTTCCTCTAGTCCTCGTTTAAATGGCAAAGTTGGGTCAGTAGAAGTGCCCTATTAAGTCTAGTTGATTAGTATGCCTATGGACTAAGTTAATTTTAGTGTTTGGGTGTGAAAAAATAAAGTTTACTTGCCAAAAATGTGTGAAATAATGCCAAAACCGAAATGTTAAACTTGCAGGAAAATAAGTGTTTACCCACAAAATGTTACTTGAAAAGCATGAAAGGGAAAACCACAATAGCTTGCAATGAAAAAGAGATTGAGTTTCCTTAAACCATCACCATTTGCCCATGAACATTTGCAATAAGATAAATGCTTGGAAAGTAAAACTTGCAAATAAAAGAGACTTTAAAGCATGAGATTTAAACCTATGCTTCCATGGGCTTAAGCTAGTACTTAGTTGTGTGAGATCTACTTCTAGATGATTTTAATTCTTTAAGCACATCATAGAAAATAAACAACTAAAGTAGTTGGTGCCGTCCTTATACACACTTGCAAACGTGAGCAAAGTCCAGCTCACTTAGTGTGTCCTTGGGGGCACAATGCCTAGGTTCAAAGCCCACGCTGTCACTTTGGCTTGAACCTCTTCCGTCTAGGCTTACTCCTAGGGAAGCCAAGGGGAGTAGACCCTAGTTACTAGATATGATTTACTTTATGTCTAGGAGTTGATTTTAATTAGTTAGAAGGTTGGGGGAAGTCTAACCTATGATGCAAAGGCAACAAATGCAAGATGCAAGATTTCTTATGTCAAGCAATCCTTTTCCTAAGTCAACTAAGACTAGTGCCTAAGGTTGGGCAAATGGGTCAACTGATAGTTAAGGGTGTCTGATTACAAAAGATTTACAAGTTACTTACAAAGATACAACAAGATTATAATAAAGAATGAGAGAATAGTACAACAACTATGAATAAGAGATACAAGATATACAAGATACAAAGATAACCAAGTGCTTTAATGTGTAGGTACTCAAAGATATTTAAAACATAAAGATCATCCACATTAAGCCAAGCATGCCCCAATAGCACTTACTCTATTGGACTGTTTTTCAATGGCATTCACAACACTCAAGATCCAACAAGATGATACCTCCAAATGGGATGCGCTATCTTTTGAGGGATCACACCATAAAGAGCATGAAAAGAAATACTTGAAAGAACAAATGTTCAACAGTACTCAAGTTGACACTTAGTTAATTAATCCACCAAGAAGTAAAATTGCAAGATGTGTGCTTGCAATTAAAGTTTTAAACAACCATAACATATACCCAAGAAAGTGATTGCCTAAAACACTAGGTGGATTAAGGGTTACTTAAAGATTTTAAAGATTTTAAATTCCCACCCCCTAACTAAGTGTTGAACCAAAATCCTCCTCCCCCAGTTACCAAATGGCTGCTGGATGCTCAAGAAGTGAGGCAACGAGGCCTACCCTAGCTTCACAGGTCAACCCTAAAGACCCGAGTACTCCCGGAAAGGATGTCGCGCACCGTGAGACCGTCCCCGTCTTAGCACCTTCCGTTGTCTTCCTCAAGCCCCGTTTTAGATGGCAAAGATGGTTGATTTAGGTGTCCTATTAAGTCTAATATATTATTATACCTTAGGACTAAGTTTTTAGGTGTGTTTAAGAATGTTTTAGTGAGTTTTACTTGCCGAAAATTATGAAAAACCCCCAAAACCGAAACTTCAATCAGCTACAAAAGTGTTATTAAACCAAGAAATTATAGCATTGAAACAATGTAAGAAACTTGAGATAAAAGCTGAATTGAAAGGTTATCCTTATACCATGTGATTAAAGCCTTCAGACATGAAGCAACTTGAGATAAATGAATGCTATAAAAGGAAAGAACAACTTGCCAAAGAGAAAGAAAAAGTGCTTTAGCTCATCACCACTTAACCATGAATGTTATAGCATTAAGATAAAGTGCTAAGAGATGAAATGTGTTTGCTGAAATAAAAGTGTGTCCCTACACCACATATATGCTTCACATACACTTCACGAATAAATGATGGCAAATGGCCTTAAAGATGAGTTGATTTGCAAGTTAAAAGGATTACTTGTTAAACCATTGTCAATGCATTAAACCATCTGTATGTTGGATTAGAGCATATGTGATGAAATCTAAAGCATGTAAAAGAGATTATGCCTTAGAGGCTTAAGCTAAGATTTAGTGTGTGTATGAGATCTAACTCTAGAATATTTTAATCATTTAAGCATAAGTAAACCATCAACACATGACTAACCTAGCTAGCTTGAAATGAAAGACAAAGGAACAAACCACTTACAATGGCACAAGATGGAGGCAAGCCTATCTTTATTGTGCCAAAGAGGGTTGTAAAAGAGAAGCAAACTAACTAAGATTAGGACAACTAGCCACACGTCCTTGCTCTAGTTGACAAGTGGGGCAAAAGAATGAAGAAATGCTTGAAAATACAACTATGCCCTAGCCTTATGATTTTGGAGATTTCTCTCCCAAGGTGTAGGCACAAGTTATTATTTACAACAAATTAAATTATACACAAGAGAATAAGCTTAAAAAAACTCACCCAAAATACTAGAAAAATGAAGGAGAAGGGTGAGACTTTTTACCAACCCAAAGGAGGGACCTTTGGGAGTGTTGTGTGACCAAAAGTGGGCTGCAAAACCCCTTAACCTGATGAAAACCTGCAAAAACCAACAAGCTATTGCTTGCTGGAAATGTTGAACACAATAAGGAAAGTGAGGAAAAATTTATGTTTTAGGGCAAAAATTTTTCACATAAAAATTTTAAGTGAAAAATTATTTTTTTGTGACCTATCTATGATTGTTAGCAAACTGAATTATAGAAGGAATGAGTAAAGAAACCAGATCTGAAAAACAATGGAGTTTAAGGGGTTTTTAAGAGTAGACTCTTCCTTGAGGCTAGCCCAATAAAACCCTAGAGGTAAACCTGCAAAATGTGAGAGAGAAGCTACAAAAATAGATAGAATGTGAGTAGATCGAGATGGTAAAACAAACTACTTTGAAATACCCAACTAAACACTTCACTGGATCTTATGATAATACTACCACAAGATCTATCTAAACAAAATACTTTGCTTGAAACTTCTACTCTAGATCTATAAACTTGAAGCAAGAATGAGAGAGAGAAATAGAACAAGATCACCTCAATAGTAGCAAGAAGCAACAAGAATACTCTTTGTTTATTCAAAATACTCCAAAGACTTTCTATTACTCAAGAGGAGAGTGTTGTAGCAACAAGTTGCTCCAACACTCTCAAGAGCAAAATGGAAAGGAAGCACAATGAACCAAGAGAGAGAGAGAGAGATGAGGGGAAAATCAAGTAGCATAACAATAGCTCAAGATATGGTATCAAATGAGTGAGGGAGGGGTTCTATTTATACTTGGGAAGGCAAAGCTACCCCTCTTGGATGAGTTACAAGTGTCACACATCAAAGAAAAGTCACTTTTAGGGTTTTGGTAAGTTAGGGTTTTGGCATGGATGGATGAAGTGGAAAAGAGTTGGAGTGAGTTGACAAGGCTTTGATAAGTGTAATGATGAGTTGTAGGGTCTAGGGAGGCATACCAAGGGATATAATAAGTCTCCCATTAATTGTTTTATTATTTTTTCACTTTTTGGAGACTTTCTAGAAGGGAGGCACACCACTCTAGGAAAAGTGACGTTTTTTCTTAATGGCTAGGTGAGGGGGTGATGTGAGGGTTGGAAAAGGTTAGGAAAGGTTAGGGAAGGTTAGGAGAAATCTCTCTCACATTTTCCATCATTACTTTCATCCATTTTCTTAAAAATTACAAAAATGACATTTTTCCTATGTCATGACTTAGCAATTAAAATTGTTGTTTTGACTGACTAAGACTCTTGGTGTACAAACACCTAGCAAAAGTTGTTCGATTGAGCTGAAACTTGGTCCAAAGGTGGAGGGGGTCTCATTCCATTTCTTTTGAGCAAAAATACCCCGATCAAAAGCCCAATGACTTAGTTTTTACAATATTTGCTCAAAAATAAATAATTAATTAAATAATTAAACTCTCAAACTTAGGAAAATTTAATTAAAAATTAATTAATTAAAAAAAAATTATTTAGACTCGACGAAATTCCGCAAAACTTTCTAAAATGTCATACATGGTCATTTACATCATTCCTAAACAATAGCTACCAGAGGATAACCCCATTAGAACGCTTTTCACCACTTTGGAGGAATTATTGTTGGTGGGAGGGAAAAACTCGAGGGAAATTAATAAGGCTGAAAAGCCCAATTAATAACCCGAGGATTAAAAAACCATCAATGAAAGGAACTCCCCTAATGAAGAAATCCCAAGGTAACTGGCCTAAATATGACCCATGTAGACCTATTACATTATTAACCCACGCAGGGGTGCAGAAATTTCGTTTACAAAAAGAAGTGATGGGGCATAAATTGCCCAGTAGAACCAAACTATCTTCGACATATTAGCATCTGTTGATGCATCTGTTCATGGCACATGGGGTTGACCCGCTAGTTGGATAGGTGGTCAACACTAGCCATACTATATTGGGGGTTGGCTTTGCCAACTTCTCATCTAAGGTGTAGGCAATAAGGAAAACAAAACTTGAAAGGAAAGAACAAGGAATACAAACCATTCACAATGATGCAAGGTGGAGGTAAGCTTTCCTATTTTGTGCCAAAGGGGGTTGGAAATGAAATAAACTAAATTAAAACACTCCTAGCCACACAACCTTTCCCTAACGACAAATGGGGCAAAGAAATAAAAACTATGCAGAAAATTAAATATACAACCTAGCCTTACGATTTTGGGGGGTGGCTTTGCCAAAATCTCACCCAAGATGTAGGCATTAATAAGATTTACAAAACATAAATTTAAAGAGAAGGCAAGCCACTTGGGGACCCCCTTTGGGCTTGCTTACAATGCTTAGAAGAGAGGAAAATGATTGGGCTTTGTTACCCATTCAAAAGGAGGGTCCTTGGTGTGTGTTGTTACTGAACATGGGCAGCATAACACCTTGACCTAGAGAGAACCTGCAAAAACCAACAAGCTATTGCTTGCCGGAAATGCTACAATACACACAACAAAGTCAAGAAAATTTCTTTTTTTGAACAGAAATTTTCTGCATACAAATTTCAAAAAATTTATGTAATAAAATGACCTATCTAAAAGTGTTAGCAACCAAAATATGAATGTAGATATAACAGAAAATTAAAAGTGAAAGGCTATGAAGTTTTAGTAAGCTATGAGGGTAACTTCTTGCTTGAAGCTATCCCAACAAAGCCCTTGAAACAACCTGCAAACTTTGAAACACAATATGAGACAATATTAGATATGAGTTATATAAACAAATAACATAAACTAATTTATATCATTAGCTATCCAACACATTTAGGCCAGCAACTACACTATTGCCTAACCTATTTAAGAAAACTAATTTACTCAAGAGATCCACTCAATATTCCACAAAATGCACAAAAAAACAATGTCACCTCATATGCATGGAAGCACCAAGACACAATCCTTGTACTCCAAAATCCTCCAAAGCCTTTCTTATTATCAAATGAAGAGGTTGAAACAACTAATTGCTCAAAGCTTCCCAAGAGCAAGATGGAATGAAAGCAAGATGAAAAGATGAGAGAGAGTTGAGGCAAGAAAATGGTAGCATAACAATAGCTCAAGAAATGGTGAGAAATGAGTGAGGGAGGGCTCTTATTTATACTTGGTGTTGCCGTCCTTATACACACTTGCAAACGTGAGTTGAGTTCGGCTCACTCAGTGTGTCCTTGGAGGCACAATGCCTAGGTTCACAGCCCACGCTGTCACTTTGACCGGAACCTCTTCCGTCTAGGCTTACTCCTAGGGAAGCCAAAGGGGGTAGACCTTAGTTACTAGATGAATTAAGTTAGATTCTAGGAGTTGATTTTAATTTCTTAAGGTTAAAGGGGATTCTAATCTTTTATTTCTTGTAATCTTTGCATAGATTTAGTTGACCCCTTACCCGACACTTAGGCACTAGTCTTAGTTGACCTTAGGAAAAGGTTTGATTGTCATTTGAAATTGTGCATTGCATTGTTGCTTTCCATATAGGTTAGATTTCCCCCTAACTTAACTAAACTAAACTCAACTCCTAGAATTCACTTATTAATTCACATAGTAACTAGTGTCTACCCCCCTTGGCTTCCCTAGGAGTAAGCCTAGACGAAAGAAGTCAAAATCAAGGTGACAGTGGGTTTGGACTTAGGCATTGTGCCTCCAAGGACACACCAAGTGGATTGAGACTTTTCCATGTTTGTAGGTGTGTATAAGGATGGAAACATGCACTAAAAAGGAAATGCATTGCCCACATATGCTCTACTTTGGTTTGAATGCCTTTCCAAGTTGAAGACAATAAGGGGCACTAAAAAGGAAATGCATAGCCCACAAATGCTCTACCTTGGAAAGTTTCAGTAATTAATTAATTATTTATTTTATGTGTCCCTTACTTTTTTGAGAAGTGTTTCATTGCTCTGGGATCCCAGGGTGAGCCTTTATTATATGATGTTTTTTTTTTGCTAGGGCACGTCCGAGCCTAATGGCCCCTTCTTCCCATGAAATGAGGTACATGCCCTTCTTGGGTGAATAAGCCCGAAAACCTAAAAGATAGGGAAATAGAGGGGAAGAAGTAATGGGAGGTGGCAAGTATGAGCGGGAATGGTATGATGAACCTTCTAGGAGACCCCCCGGTAGCACCCTTTTCCCCAAGGGTTTCCACTTACTAGGAAACCATCACACTCACCAAGGTGAAATAGGGAAAAAACCATAATTTCCAAGAAAATGTTTTCAAAATCAAGAAAAAATTCTTAGCAAATGTTCAAACGATCCAAATATTAAAATGACACTTATCATGACACCAGACTTGTTACCTCATGAAGAAAGACCTATTGTCCTCCATAAGCCAAGCTGGTTGTGGTGGATGTTGTCATCAATGGATGGTGATGTGTGGTATTATAGGGGCCTCGACTTGCTCATCTACCTCTCAGTACTCTATGTCTATAGCTTTTGGTCCTCGAGACATCATCTCCTTAGTTATTCCTAGGAAAGGGGGATAACACATGGAACGAGAAATATTTCTTTGAATTCTCTACCTTTGTGCTCTGAAATCAATGGAGCCCTCAATGAAGAAGTCTTTGAAATAGTGATCGTATTTTCGTCAATGGGGTACCATAAATAAATTGAACACCAATGCAAACCGGCTTTGATTAAGGGATCCATAAATATCTCGCAAGTTGTACACGTTTCACAAGTGCTTGTCTAAGTCACCCATACCGTGTTTGTGAATTTATCAGGCATTTCACATTCCCATCTATTTCAAAAAATCATGCATTCCAGCTCAGGTGAGCCTTGTGCAATCAATCGAACGCCCATATATATATACCCACTCTATATCTCGTTGTGCTTCATAACTGTGTAGGAGATTCACAAGGCAGGTCGTTTGAAGGTCTGTAGTTTGTTCCAACGATGAGGCACCAGAGATTAAGGTTTATGAGAGAACAATGTTTCGCACGGCTACCCCACCTTGATAACCATGCTTTATGTGAAGCATCAAGATCGATTGATTTTAGTGCCAAAATATGGGATGCATTGATAGGAGATGAGTTGCACTCTTTTGTACACAAACACATTGTCTGAGCATGTGCTTTTCCTGAGAGCACAAGCCTTTTACTCACTTGAGGACATGAGAAAATACTCTGTATTTTTTATTAGAACTACCTCATCCTCCACCTGCTAATTAAACTCAATGCTTTCTCATCATCAGTTTGTTCCCAATATTGGGTGATTAGTGTGGTGTTTCTATATGATGGTTGTGCGTCATGCTTATCCATGACGTAATATGCATACAATCGGTGCCATCTCTACCTTTAGAGTGACTCGAACCTATTCCACTCCTCCATAGATCAAGTTGTTTTTGACATTTAGTATCTCTTTAGTGACTTCCTTGGTTTCTCCTCGATCTCAGTCAGTTGCAACCCTCTGAGGGTTTCTAAGTGGTTCTCAAGCAGTAAAATATTTAAATACAATGAGGTGTGGTTCCAAAGCTTGCTAGGGTTTTATCACTTGATTTCGAACCGCAGGTTCATGACACACGCGAGATCATCTGTTGCCATTCTCATCCCTATCGAGCGGAAAATGTCCACCAAAGTGTGAGAGGAATATCTATCGTCACTCCATATTTTGAGCAATGAATGCATTTAACCTCTATTCCAACAATGATATACCATTTTTGTACGAATATTGTGACTTTCATATATGCATACATGGTAACTTGCAAATAATTTTTTTTTGTAAGTTTACTTGTGCTTTTTAAATTTAAGTTAAATTACATTGTAACAGGTGCACTTTTTGTAGAATTCGATACCCTTCATTTGTTGAGTTTGCATTTGATTGCTAAAGGGTGGAGTTGCAAGAAACCCTTGAGGTCTAAGTTAGTCTTTAGATGGCTCAAATTGATGAATTATTAGAGTTACTGGACACTCTAATGTTCTCTTTTATGGACAATACAGTCACAATTGACATAGCAACTTAAACTGATGTTCTAACCTGTTTATAAGATTCGCAAAACAAAATCGAATTTCTCCATCTTGAATCACAACTCCAACAAGAAGAAATACAAGAAAAGAATCATCATTCTAAACTAGTCCTTGTTTAGAACAATTATCTTTTTGAATTTGAGAATGATTCCTATCAACAACCAACACATGATCAAATCAGTGATGCCACTTCAAAAACAGATTCAAATGAAGACAAAGTTTGTCATAAACAAGTTCCACTTGCACTTTCCAAGCACATAACCAGACCTTGGGAAGAAATCATCAAAAAAAAGAAAAAAAATAGGTCTTGGATACAAAATGGAAGTGACCTATCACATTCTATATTATTCCAAACCAATCCAGTTCCATAGTGTTGGATTCCTTCAAGAAAATTCATCTTCACTTACTCCAATTCAAGAGAAAATTCTGAAATGCCAACATTGTCATCGAGTTGGCCATGTGGAAGATCAATGCTTTGATCTTCATCCTTGTGAGCATTGGAGAAAGCATAATCATCTTTCAGACAGATGTTCCAAATGCAAGAAATCTGCAAGAGTAAAGAACCACTATGGGTGGATCACTTCTTGGCAATGGTCATCAACAGTCAAGAAGATATATCACTCATACCAAGGAATTCATTCTCGAGTATTGACACATCTTATAGTGGAAAGATTTGCATCTTCTCACATTGTACATAACAAGGAGGAATAATATTAGTGATTGGTAGTCATGCATCAAGTTTCGAAGTCCTATCAATCGAGTAGTAACAAGTGAGAGTGACAAGCGAGTGTGATTTGGTTTGTGTTCATCCCAAAACCACCAGATTGGTTTGTGGTTTTCCTTAAACCTCCATGTAGTAGAAGACAACAACTTCTACTAGAGAACAATTTATGGTAATCTTTAAACCAACATTCGAGAGCACTTCGAATTAGCAAATGACATCAACTTCTAGCTTGTTATCGCACAGTTTGTAGCTAGGTCAAATGGCTATAAGATGGAGGTCCAAACTGGTGTAACAGGAACCTATCCCACCCAATGTCACCTCGATGGGATGGTTCTTTCTTTTTCGGGAGGTAAAGCCCAGGGGAGACGTCCCCAGTGACCTGGGGTTTTGAAGAGGCAAAGTTTAAAGGACAAAGGTAAAGTTCCCCCTTCACAGATCACCACCAAAGAAGATAGTCTGGCCAAAGGCCAATTCAAGGTAACCCCCAAGGAACAAAGTACCTTCCTGGAACAAGAGAACAACAAACAGATATTCGCAAGCTAATATTCAATGGGGTTAGTACTTCATACAATATATGAATATCTGAACAACATGTAAGCAATTATAGCAGTAAATATTGACGAAGTCAATGTTTATCAATACAACTGTGAGAATAAAGTCACTTCATCAATAAGTAATGGAACGATGCAGCATTCAAAGAACAAATCAACACCTTATTTAGTAAATGCATTAAACACCATTCAATTGCTCACAAGATAAGACGTTGCTGCATTAACATGAAATAACCAAGTGTGACGTCAACAACTTAGGGTTGGGGTTAGCTCCTAGATTAGGGTTAGTAGTTAGGGTTTGCTTCAAAAAGGTTTTAAGGGTTGTTTGTGATCAATTTTACTTCAACACTGGAGGTCTTAGATCAGTGCCTTAGGGTTAATGGAGTCAATAAGTGATGGACGCAAGAGTTGAAGGGAAAGAGATTTTAAAGGACTAGAGGGATAAGTTTTGAAGTGCTGCTAGAGCAAGGCTTCAAAAAACAGAACCCTAGGGGAGAGAGGCTCACTACGGTGTTGTTAAAGCAAGGCCTCGTGCTCTCTCCTCCTTCCCGGCAAATAGCTAGCTCAAATGAAACACAAAGTCAAGACAAGAAGGCTTGAAGAGGGAGAGTGTTGCTAAGGCAAGGTTCTTTCATCAAACCCTAAAGGAAAACGGCCCTAGGTGTAGATGACCTAGGCCTGGGACGTCCTCCTCCTCTTGAAGTTCAAAGGGTATGGCTAGCAAAGGAGAAGAGGAGAAAGGAGTGTAGCTACGACTAGGCTCTCTTTTCCTCTTCAATGGCTAAAGATTTCTCAATCAGGGGACTTGAGACAAGGACCTACTTGTGTGCTTGTCACCTAGGGTTTTTGATCAGCAAATTGTAAACATATGCAAGAATATAAGACTACAACCATTCAATCAAGAAGTTTTGCAAAAAAAATACTTACATATCACCATGAAATAGCATGCAAACCCTAGTTGTAAACCTTCCTTCAAGAGAAATGCCAAAAATATGCCAAAAAGGTCTTCCTTCAACAAGTGCGCATCACTTAGTTCAGCCAATAACCCCCAATAGGGCACAAAAATCAGACCTCACTAATGAGTGAGTGATGAATGATCATAAAATGAGAGTCAAAATCCTCAATATATAGTGTATCAATGACCTAATTCTACTTTTCAGGTCATAAAAAGGCTGACAAGGCCGTAATGTCAAAATAATATTGTTTTTACATTAAATTGTCAAATTAAAACCCTAATTGAGTTGCAAAGAGAGTAAAAGCCCCTTCAAGGGAGGCACTAGCCCCTTCTAGGGCAAGTGAGACATCAAGGAGCAAAACGTTATCCCCTCAGGGGCCTCTCCAACATGCCACACGTGCCACTGTTGCCCATGAAACTGGATGACGTCATGGTGAAGATGGAGATGTCCCAAGCCTTCCAAGGCTGGCGTTCCACTGAAAAGGGGTCATTCCCCCCAGGTCTAGTCCTGCCGGAGTGCCTCTGATGGAACGTCCTCTTCCTCTTTGGTGCAAAATCCTTGATCCATCTCCATCTTGTCTCTATCCCCTGATGGGGTCTCAGCATCCATCTGGTGGGATCTCTAGCCCCATGGAGGTCCGAACTAATCATCTCCCCATGTGTATCGGTCCAAATGGTACCTGTCCCCCGGGCATGGTCCTGCACATCAAAATCTACGCCCTCCATGGGCTCATCAGTCACTGAGATCATAACAATGTTAATCACATTTCATCATCAATATTATTAAACATATGCATAAAACCCTAATACATCTGTCAATAGCTCAAAGACATTACAAAAACCTGCAACACAAGATTGGAGAAAAAGACAAAACATCATATTGGGCTAGTATCCACAAGAAAAGGAAAGTTTCCAGGAGGATTTCATCCAAGCCATGTAAGTGAGGTGATGTGGCTAGGGGATGTCCAGACACATGGGTGCAGTGAGAGGCAAGGATGCATAATGTTATCTGTGGGTGCCTTTATAGAAGGCGAGCTGTACCTGTCATGGATGCATTTTTCCCAAGCCCGTTCTTGCCTTTATTCTTTTTCTTTCTTTATTCTTTTATTTACTTTTTCTTCTTCTTTTTTTTTTTTATTCCAGGGCTAACCAGAGGACACTGCCTTGGCATGGTGACCAGAGCTGACAGTGTTACCCACAAGTACTTTCACAGAGATGAGAAGGCTGGGTCGTGATGAGACCCCCTTTCCCTTGGCCGTGCAACCAAAGGTCACTACCCTGGCGATGTCATACTGCGAGGTACCCATGAACCTAATAGGATGGCTCATGATGAGACACCCTATCCTCTGACTCGGTCTTGTTTGTTATTTTCCAAGTCCCTCTTGTTTCTTGCTGAGAGGCCTTTTATTGCCTTCTCGAGGATCCCTGGGCGAAGCATCTCGAGGTTTCATTTTTAGGCTTTTGTCTTTTACCAACTTCTTTTACCTTCTGGGCCTTTAGCCCCTTCTTCCCACGAGATAAGATGCAATCCTACAAATAGGTCAACCCAATGCCCAGACAAGGGGAATGGGATAAATGAGCGGGAGATAAGATGAAACAGTGGTGCTATGATGGGAGCGGACGATGGCTTTTCAGAAATCCCCCTAGTGGCAAACCAAGACCTATGGGCACAGGCTTGCTAGGGCACCCTGTCAATTTCCCAAGCATGGTCAAGTGGGCTAATGTAAGATCCAAGCAGTTGTTAGGGATAAAAGGAATCATATGCATATATTTAAAGGTTTCAATGATCAAAAGCGACACATACCATGATACCTAGACCAATTACCTCATGGAGCAAGAACCTCTTCTGATACAAGACCAAGCCAATGGCGATGGATGCTGCTGCTGCTAACAAGACAAATCTGATGGAAGAAGAAAAGGATGGGCCCTCCAGGGCCATGCTCAGGTCAATCCTGTTCTCGGTACTCCATGTCTAGGACCTGTGGGCCTCGAGACATGATCTCCTAGTTATCCCTAAAAAGTAGGGATAACATAGCTAACTTAGGAAATGTTCAGGGAATCATTGAGCCTTGGAGCCAAGTTCCATTGTTTGTGGTCTTCCTTAAACCACCATCACCATTTAGCAGAAGTTATCCTCTCTTTTTGTTGCTTTACGGTTAATTTAGGGTTTTATTGCAAAAAAAATTCATTTTCATCCATAAATAACCTAGATGTTTTGATTTATATGCATATTGTTGACCTAATAAACATTTTTGAAACCCTAATTTGTATTTCTGAAGTATTATTACATCCTTTTAGGGCAAAACGTCTAGGGTTATAGGGATGTTATATGTCCCTTAATTTTTTGAGTTTGTTGGTTAATGAAACTCTAATTTAGCTCATTGTTAGCACTCTTTATTCATTGAATTATTGCTTGTCAAAGGGATATTTTATTTGTTGTTGTAATAACTTATTAACTACTATAGTTTGATATTTTTTTCCCAAGTTTACAATATCCCTAATCTTTTTCTTCATTTGTTGTGTTTGGGGATCCTCTTGAGCCTTGAATTGACTTGGAAAACCTTTTAGATTGATCTAGATCCTCATCTCTTCAAATCTAGAATTTGCTTTGTCTTACTACTTTATAAATACCTTGTCTATCTTATTTCATTGGTGGTTGATTAAGTAGCTAACCGAGAGGGCCTATACTTGATTATGTCTTGTCTAGGGATCCTTGGAGTCTACTAGGGAAGCCTCCCTTGTGTTGGATTCCACTCCTTCACTAAAAAGAGGGAAGTTATTGCCTAGGTGGCAGTGATGACATCTTCCAATGTTCCACTAGTCTTGTACCTTGTGAAGGCTTTGCACTTGGTGCTAGATTATGTGGTAATAGGACCGGTTTATAGACCTTAGACATCATCAAAAAATGACTTTGAGGGTCAAAACATAAAGTGTTCCCTTCCTTTTTCCATTAATTATCCATCATTTACTTATCTTTAACCGAGTCACCTACGAAATACTTTATGTTCTAGGCATTGACACACATAATAGGGGTAAAGTTGTCCTACCATGGTAAAATTAGGCAAATTTATAAAGTTAACTAATGTTATGAGGTTGTTAAAAGGAATTACTTGATGTGCTTTGCCTAATGACTTATGTTGAAGCTTGACTCGTCATTATAGGTGGGACACTCTACATTGGGATGCATGCAATATTCCTCGAGATCCATGTCACTGCATTGGAATCTGTGAAAGCACAATGGAAGATGACGAGGATGCCACATCATCACAGAGTTGTCCACATATGGTGCATGTATGAGCCACTTGGAAGTGAATTTTCCTAGCACGTGGGAAGAATCCTTCAAGAAGGCACACTTTTTCTCTCTACACTCACATGTGTGACTTCTAGAAGCTTCTAGAAGATCTCTCACTTTTCTTTGTCTATTCACATATGTGAGGGGTTGTTGCATGATTGGTGGAGTTTGTTAGTGAGGTGCCCTTATTCTTGGGCCTTTTTGACCTCACATTTGTTCTAGAAGATGATTATAGACAAAATTCAAGGAGGGCACACTTGTAACTCTCTCTCATGGACCACATGTGTAGGAGTTAGTCAGCATTCTCTCACTTTTAGGAGAGTGCCCCACTTTTGTGGGGTTTATTACAACTTCTAGTGGTATTTTCCCATAGTTTCACCATGGAAAATTGTATTTAGCTCATGGTTTTATCTAGCACATGGTATGAGCACATGGTTTCACTCTCATCTCATGGTTTTGTATACATGGTATTGGAGACCTTCTCTATATAAGGAGGGTGCCTCCCTCACTCCCACTTCCACTTGTTGGAAATAAAGTGGAGCGAGTTATGACTATTTGTGTGTGTGATTTTCATTATTCTTGAGTGATGATCTAAGGGTTCTTACTAGGATATTATAAAATTGCAAGCTTGATGAGGCAGAATCCATCACAATAAAGGATAATTCAAAGGAGCTATGATGTTTAAATTTATTTCCTTTCTTTATTGAATTTAAATTAGATTTCCATTTCTATTAGAAACAAATATCCTAGGGTTTTGCTTCTTTACAATAGATCTAGTGGATAATTCCTTTTGTGATGCTTTTGTTGATACAAGTTTGAGTTAACCTCCCTTCAGGCTTGTAAGTTTCATTTTATCTATCTTGATGCTCTTATAG
>ML808119.1:181153-194821 GCA_009831015.1 Picea engelmannii | reverse complement strand
CCTGCTTCTAACACCTATCCTCGATACGTTTTTCATTTTGAACCCCTCATTTTCCTTTCAATACCCAATTATCATTTGCAAGTCCCCTTTATAAGGTTTCAAGCTTCATTCCTTTAATTTTTATTGTGCATTAGTCCTTTATAATTGGTGCATTCATTTGCATCTGTATAGGGGCGATTACCATTAGAGGGGGTAGAGCTCAAGATAGCTTGATTTTTTTATGGAGACCTTTATAATTTATCAATAACATATACATAGATCAACTGCATCATCCTTTGGGTCTTCAGCCCCTTCTTCTCATGAGAGAATGGACCATAGCCAAAGTTTAGGATATATGAAAGGCTTCAAGATGGAAAGTGTTAAGTATGACCAAGAACAAAACATTACCATTGGGAGGGCCCCCTAGTATTACCCCTTTTCCCTGGGTGGTGACAAAATGAGACTAGGGAACAAAAATTGGCCACCAAGGTGAAACAAGGAAACTGACACAATTTCCCAAACCAATGATTCAGTATCTGACTTCAACCAAGTATCTTCACCCACATGCCTAATAAATTAAGTACACCACTTTGCATGAAAGAAGGACTAACATACATCATGGTGACAATGGATTACTATCTCCCATACTCTGGGTTGCTTGAATGAGATGAGCCTTGGTTGATCTGTGTTGGGAGACAAATGAAGGGGGATGTTGGGATGTCATTTATGGACATACTAATCATCATCATGGTGTAGATCATGTTCTCCATTGTAGGGCTCGAGACATGATCTCCTCCAGTTACTTCTAGGCATGGGGGGTAACATCTGGCTCCAACATGGGGACATGTGCTCACCATAGATCACATAAGAACCTCAATATATTTGGTTGTCCAAGACCTACAATCATCTACCCACTTCAACCAATAAAACAATTTAGAAGTATTTGTCGGCGGATGTTATCCACCGACTGTTATATAAATATTCCCCTGTGGATAGGTGAAATTTCCCTTGGATTATAGACCTCTAATACCAATACATAAAACACAAGTGGACACTAGAATCCCTTTGATATTAGTTTAAATAATCATAAAGAGAGAGAGGGAGAAAGGTGTGATGCACCTAGTTTCAAAGTTTGTCCTCACTGCTTCCAATCCAAGCTTGATCTCCAAACTCCTTAGCACAACTTGATACCTACAATGAAAATAGACAGAAAAGAGAAACAAATAACTCCTACTATACAAGATTAGATCAAACAAATTCATCTACAAAGATTGAAGGAACAATAGACAAGCACATGCAATAATACACAAGCTTGAAGGAAATAGGCCAAGTATATTAAAATGATAACACAAAGAGAATACTTATAGACATGGATGATGATGCATCACTCCTCCAACATCCCCTCGTTCAAACCCTTGCATGATTCCCAAGATCATAAGTTTGATATATATGTCTGTCTGTTTTCACCTTGGAAACACCTCTTTTTATAGGCTTGGGAGGCTCAACCACCATGAGTAGATTTGGGGATTCATTGAGGATATGACTCCCTTAGGTTAGGATATGATCCTAGGATATTTCCATAGGATAGAATTCAATCCAAACCAACCTCATATCCAAGATTTGGCCTTCAGAAAGAGGCGGGATTCTCCAAATTTTCCTCTAACAAAAATCAACACTCCCCTATAGTTAGAGACAGAGCATTGATCCTAGATAAATGCTCCTTAAATAAGGTAAAGGGGGCATTGATCTATGGGGTATCACTCCCCTAGCATGGCCAGGGACGCTACCCTTCGAAAATGCCCCAAAAATGGTTTATTTTTCAAGTAAAAGTGTGTTTTGGCCTTGAAATGATGGGTTTCTTCCTCCAATATGACTTTGGAATCATGGAAAATGTTCTTTGATGGTTTAAAGGATTTAAAACACATATAATCACATATAAACATGCATGTAACACTTATTAAGGTGCATATGATACCTTTCAACACTTGCGACACTTACCAAGGTGCATTCGACACTTTTACTACACTTGCAACACTTAGGGTGAGATACTTAAGTGTGGAATTTTGATGTGTAAGAGATTGCTCCCTAAAGTTTGAGGTCATAAGAGACACTGATGGCCGAAAAACTTTACAATTCTTCAATGAAAGGGTGTGGAGTTGGAGAACCTGGTAAAAGATGCAAACAATCATCAAACAATATTAATATATGTTCCATTTCCGAGGCAGGCATACCTATGATCGGAATATGAGATCACTGAAAGAACGATTGTCGACCAATACACTGTGGGTCCATGAAAAATATTGACTAAGGATATGGCCACCAGAGATACAATGTGGATCCATACCTCCATGATGTGAATTGATGGTAGCCATGAAAAATATAGAGTGGAGCTATGAGATGATAAAACATAGCATGAACCAATACAATGTGGATCTATGTGACAGTATATATATCTTCATGCTCCAATGATCTCCTTTGCAGCCTGGGCAAAGCAAATAACAAAATGAACGTTCAACCCAGGTTCTTCATCCCAATCCCAATGTGGTATGAATATAGCCATGTGAATAGATGATTTGATGTCGAACATGATAGAAACCACTTGATTACTGATCATTGAGGTAAACCATTAACAAGTGTGAGGGAAATCACCAATGATGTCAATGAATCCCAAGGTACCCTAGTACATTCCAGCGAATGTGAATAAATGAGTTGAGGTCAAAAATTCGTGGAATCATCCGATCATATTTCAATGATGTAAACCTATTGTCAGAAGCGAGGAGGCATTCCATTAAGGCATGCAGGTCCCAAGGTACTAATTGGTTTCTAAGTCTAATTCTCAAATGATGTGTTGAAGTTGACAAGAAAACACTCGTTGAAGGAGGTCCTTGATGTATCCCCCATCATCGACATGAAACTAACACAATAAAGTGATGTAATATGGTGAATCAAATGAGTATGGGCTGACACAAGAAATGGAAACTGGCAATACTGCAGATGGATGGTTTGAAGTGAAACTTCCCTTGAACATAATGAGGCACGACAACTGACTTGGAAGCATTGACTTGACGAGTACCAATAATGTAATGTGACTATTATAAGATCACTCTTTGACTGGATGAAAATGATCTAGGTGGATATCGGTGTCCACCCACCTTTTCCAACTTGCTCAAAACCGTTTTCTGGCAATTTTGGCAATTTACTATTTTTAGCAGTTTTCTAACTTCCGGGGCCATTTTGAGGGCCTAAATGAAGGTTTTTCGGGATCAAGTTTCTAAATGATAGATGAAGGCTCTCATTGAGCCCCCAAAATTAATCTCCTCGACAATACCTTTCCAATGGGATATCGTGTGCCTAAAACGGATATCATATGCAAACGTTACGACCCCGGAAAGTTGATGTACTAACTTACCCAAACAGGGCCCACATGAATTTTGGCGCTTCATCTCCTAGGGTTAGGTTTTTGGATGTCTAGGGTTTTTGACATTCCTGTTTATTGTAAAAATTCCTTTAGAACCTCATTGTAATAATCTTCTTGTGAATGAGCGCAACAGTCACATCTCATCTCATAGATAAGCCGCCACCATTCCAGCAAGCTTGTTTTCCGCTACATTTTATAGTTTAAGCTTATTTCCTTATTGAATATAAAACCAGTTTTATTGTATCTCTATTATTATGTGTTAAGCATCCTTTAATAATTTTTATTCATTTTGTTCTTCTCATAAAATTCGGATTAGTGGTATCAGGGTGGTCTGCTCCTTGTCATCTAAATGCATGTCCCCAACAAGGTCAGAGTACAAAGAATTAGGTCTCGAGCTTGTTTCTCTTGAGGAAAAAATCTCTCGCACGCCCAAGTGACCTCTCATGGTAGGAGAAAATAAATATGAAAAGACATGATATCCTTTCAAAATGTTTCTTGAGGAATCCCTCATGCAACAAAGGAACGATATAATGGATAGTTTCGTGCAAATCCTTCAGTGGCTACCAATAGGTGACGCATCTTCCTCGAGTGGAGGCGCCACCCCCTTCAAGGTACAAATCAACTTCGATATTTCTATATTTGAAGGTCAGATAGACGCAAATGTTGTAGATAAGTGGTTGAATCTACTATAAGGGTATTTTTCTGTCCATAACTTTTCGAATAGAGAAAAGATTACTTTTGCATTCCTCAAAGTCGTTCCCCATGTCAAATATTGGTGGGAAACTTTCTGTGAGGAAAAGGAAACAAAGGAACCCTCATTATTTATAGTCGCGGCCACCTAGGAATCCTTCATGGATGTTATTAAGGAACAATACTACCCTATTGGAATTATGACAACTTGTATACCAAATGGACCACACCACAGCAAGAAAGAGACCAAGCAATGCCAAAGTTCACAAATATCTTCCATACCTTGCACACCAAGCTTGGTATCAAATATTCAAAGCGACATCTGGTGTTCAAGTATAATGGTGCTCTGCATAGATACATCCAGACCAAAATGTAATTTCTGGACATCTCTTCCTTGGGTGTGGCCTACCGATATGCTGTCAAAATCGAGCAGAAGCTCAAACAAAAGACACGACAATTTAGGCCTGGGAACCCCTCACAGCAAAATATAAGAAGGGGTGGCCCCAACCCACAGAACAAAGGATAGAGAAAATATGGAAAGTATTAGGACAACCAGTCCAATCTGCAAGCAAATAAGGACACTGAAAATACAAAGAAAGATACCAAGAAGTGGTGCGACGTCCATAAGATCCATTGGCACAACATTGTTTGTTGCCGCTCAAAGCAGTCACTAGTGGCTGAAGTGAAAGCCTCTGAATTAGATGTGGGTTTTGACTCTGAGTCAGAACCAGAAAGGGGAAGATGAATCATTGATGCAAAACCCAGTTCCATCATTTCTACCACCAAGCTCCATCCTGGTGAACCAGATGATCCAAAAGAAGGCGAACTCCTCTTCCATTCATAGATGTGGGTAAAAGGCACCCCATTGCACTTCATCGTTGATAGGGGTATCCAGAAGAACCTCATATTAGCAGAGGTCATCAAGATATTGTCGTTGTCGATAACACCGCACCCACAACCCTACACCATTGGATGGCTCCTCCAAGGAAGTGATCTTCACGTCAGCCAACAGTGTCGACTGTCGTACGACATCAAGCCCTTCAAAGATGAGGTATTGTGTGATGTTTCTCCTCTTGAAGTTTGTAATGTTCTTTTGGGCCAACCTTATTTATGGAAACATCATGTTGTATATGAGTCTAGGCCTCGTAGTGTTATTATTACTTTGAACAGGAAATTCTACAGGATACCCGAGGCAGTCCATCCTAGTGTTATTTCCTTGATCTATGCCAAGAAATGCAGGAAGGTCATCTCTTAGACCGGAAAATTTTTCTTCTTCATAATTCTCTCTCATAGTGAGCGAAATATCACAACCACATCCAGGGCCTCTGCAGTTGATCTCTCCACACAATAGAATCAAGTGGATAAGTTCATGGAAGAATACTCAGATATCTTCTCCTCTCCTACCGAGGTACCTTTGCACTACCAGGTCAAGCATCCCATCGATATAACCCCAGGTGCACTGCTACCCAATGGGACAATCTACTGTCACTCTTTGTTAGAAAAAGAGGAGATCAAGAGACATATCCAAGAACTTCTCCACAAGGGGCACATACATCACAACTCATCACCTTGTGGGAGCCCAATCGTGTTGGTGCAAAAGAAAGATGGGACCTGGCGACTCTGCATTGATTACCAGGCCCAGAATAAAATCACATTCTGAAACCACCCGATTACCTGAATCGATGACCTCCTTGATCAACTCATGAGGGAAAAATACTTTAGTAAGATTGATATGAAGTATGGATACCACCAGGTCCCAATAGAATAGACAGATGTATGGAAGACTGCCTTCAAGTCAAAAGAAGGTCTTTTTGAATGGTTGGTCATGCCCTTTGGTTTGACAAATTCTTTAGCAACTTTTATGAGGATGATGGATGATATCCTACGACCTTTCACCAATACTTTTGTAGTGGTGTATCTGGATGACATCCTCATATAAAACAAGACTTGGGCGGGACACTTGCAACATATTTAGCAAGTTCTACACACCCTGCGGCAACACAAGCTATATGCAAACTTGGAAAAATGCTCCTTCGGCATGGACAGGGTCCATTACTTAGGCTACATTGTTGATAGGAATAGTGTGCATGTAGATCCATCCAATATCTAGGTCATCTATGAATAGCCAGCCCCAACCACACTCACTGAACTTCGGAGCTTCTTGGGCCTCGCCAATTTCTATCGCAGGTTCGTGTTGGGATTTTCTCATATCACATGGGCCCTCATCCAAGTAACCAGGGGTGGTGGTAAGGAAAAATTTGTGTGGGTCCTATCCCAACAACAAGCCTTCGATGACTTGAAGAAGCGTTTGTGCTCATCCCCAGTAATTTCATTACCATACTTGCAACATCCCTTTGAGATCGAGACATATGCTTCAGACTATGTTGTGGGCATTGTTCTCACTCAACATGGCCACCTCGTGGCATATCATAGTGAGACACTATCAGATGTTGTCCATAAGTACCCTACTTATGACAAATAAATGTACTCCATTGTGCAATATTTCCTCCAGTGGAGACATTACATTCTTGGGAAGGAGATAATCATCCACATTGATCACAAGCCACTACAGTTCATGGAGACCCAAGGAGAATTGTAGAATGATCGTCATCAGAAGTGGTCCACATACTTATAGCATTTCTACTTCAATAGCAAGTTTAAAACAGGAAGTACCAACTGAGTTGTTGATTTCCTCAGCCAACCTCTAGTCGTGGCACTCACCACGGTGCTATAATCTTGCGGCCACGAGACCTCTAGATGGCCCCACCTCTACGAGACAGACCCTGACTTCTCCACCACCTACCAAATGTTGGGAGCAAACTCAGTGTTCAGTAATTTCCATCTTCAAGATGGGTTGTTTTGTCGTATAGGCCATCTTTGCATTCCATCAAGTGAGTGCGCAAAGATAATTTGGGAATATCACTACAATCAGGTGGCAAGACACTTTGGCATCGAAAAGACAGTGGAAGTGTTGTAGAAACATTTCTATTGGCCAAAACTTTGACAGAATGTCGGCAAGTATATCAGGTCCTGCACCACCTACGTTATTGCCAAACCTACCACCAAGAAATAGGGCCTATACACCCCTCTGCTTACTCTTGATAGGTCGTGGGAATCCATCTCAATGGAATACATGTCGATCCTCTCATCCACCAAGAGGGGAAATGATTGTGTTATTGTGGTTGTTGATCGCTTTTCCAAGATGGTGATTCTAGCCACCTACAATAAGACCATCACAGTAGAAGCCACTACCAAGATCTTCTTTGAACAAGTATGGGTACATTTCGGTATCCCACAAACCATTATCTCAGACTGTGATAGTTGGTTCCTTAGCACATTCTAGTTGAGCCTCTGGTCATTGTTGGATACCAAGCTCACCAAATCCACTGCCTTCCACCCCTAGACAGATGGTCAAACTGAGGTCGTCAATCGGATGATCGTACATATCTTGCACATGTACAAT
The DNA here is from genome assembly GCA_009831015.1 of Picea engelmannii. NCBI lineage: Eukaryota > Viridiplantae > Streptophyta > Pinopsida > Pinales > Pinaceae > Picea > Picea engelmannii. The sequence goes on along the minus strand of ML808119.1, from coordinate 187,271 downwards.
TAAAAAAACCCTTGCACATGGGATGAGAGTCTTCCCTATGTCCAACATAGCTACAAATAAGCCATTCATATCCCAACTGGCCACAACCCCTTTCAGGTGGGTTTTGGATTCCAACCATTGGGCCCCATGGATGTTGCACTACCCCTGGTGACCACCTCAGCCGACTTGTCCCCTACTCCACCAAAAGATGAAAAAGCCACCCGTTTCTTTGAGTAGATCCAGCGCATCCACCAACAGGTTCAATATATTCTACATAAGTCTAATTCCAAGTACAAGCAGCGTCGTGATCAACATCAGGTGCCACATAATTTTCAGGTGGGAGACAAAGTTTGGTTGCACTTGCATAAAGAAAGCCTTACATGGCCCCATTGGAAGCTTCACCCACTCCATTATGGTTCATACACCATCACCAAGGCTATGGGTGACAATGATTTTGAGCTCAACATTCCCCCTTTCTTTGGACTGCACCCAGTCTTCAATGTGGCTCTCCTTCGGCCATATTTCCCACCATTATTGGACACCTCAAAGATAGCAGAGTAGTTGACACCAATAGAGATCAAATATGACTGCATGCAACAAAAATCTAGTGATCAGATTGTGTACACACATATCAAGGTCACTCGATAACAAAGGATCCATCTTTATCGAGTCGTCAAAGCAGGGAAGCTCCTGCACCAAGGCAAGTGGCTCACCCAGGGCCAAATTCAACAAAAATTTCTTCATATGATGGGGGAATTAAACACAATGGATACCATTGATTCCTAAGGAGAGAGGATTGATCCAGGTGGATATCGGTGGCCACCCACCTTTTCCCACTCGCTCAAAACAGTTTTCTGGCAATTTTGGCAATTTACTATTTTTAGCAGTTTTTTTACTTCTTAGGCCATTTTGAGGGCCTAAATGAAGGTTTTTAGGGATAGAGTTTCTCAATGATATTTGAAGGATCTAATTGAGCCCCCAAAATTAATCTCCTCGATGATACATTTCCAACGGGCTATCGTGCGCCTAAAATGAAGATCGTATGCAAAAGTTACGACCTCGGGAAGTTGATGTACTAACTTACCCAAACGGGGCCGACATGACTTTTGGCGCTTCATCTCCTAGGGTTAGGTTTTTGGATGTCTAGGGTTCTTTACATTCTTGTTTATTGTAAAAATTCCTTCAGATCCTCACTGTAATCATCTTCTTGCGAATGAGCGTAGCAGTCACATCTCTTCTCAGAGATAAGCTGTCACCATTCCAGCAAACTTGTTTTCCGCTACATTTTACAGTTTCAGGTTATTTCCTTATTGAATAGAAAACCAAATTTACTGTATATTTGTTATTCTATGTTAATCATCCTTTAATAATCTGTATTGATTTTTTTCTTCTCATAAAATACATATCAGAAAAAAGTATGGAAATGCATGGTATTGGTATGACTCGGAGACAAGCGGATTACCCAATTGTGAGATGAGACGCAAACAGGTGCCATATTCAAGGGATACAATAGATGCCATAAAGGATTCCCAAAAACTTTACCCACTTCCTTCAATTTTTCCCCCACCCAGATAGATGAGTACCTCTTTTTCATTTAACGACCTAGAGGAGGGTAACACATGCTCGATATAACTCACATTTGGTAAGTTCCGCTTCCTTTATTTAATGAACTGGAAGAAGTAAGGTTGTTTTCCCATATGGTTACTTCAATGTTTCATTTAGTGAGTCCATAGAAGGAAAAATTGGTGGTTTTTCATGTTTAGAGAGTCTGAAAAGAACTTAAAGGCCACTACATGGATGAATTTTTCGTAAATTTAGTCTCCCAAGCCCCAAAAAAGTGTAAAACAATACAGGGGAGAACTCTTTTAATCATGCTTTATTAGAGTGTTCATTTTTCGTAATTAGTCTCACGAGGCCGAAAAAGAGATAAACTATCACTCGAAAGATGCCCTTTCAAACATTTTAACAAGTTTGAAAGGAAGCAAGATCACTCGACAATCTTTTCATGTTCAGAGAGTTTGAAAAGAGCTTAAAGAAAACTCCAGTGGGTTCCTTTTTCATATAACCTTTACGAGTATGAAAAAGTGATAAAATTATACTCAAACACATTCTCATGTATTTACAAGCACGAGAAAGGATAAAGACTAAGCTCAGAATTGGTTTCATTTTTACACAAGCTTGAAACAAAATTAAACTATGCTTGTAATTTCCCAATGTAATTTCCAAAAATTTTGAGGGTTACCCATGGATGGTTGGTGTTAGCACATGAAATGGTCAGGTGTATTTGTTTCCAAATCATCAGGAAAGTTCCAATGTACTTATGAGTACCTCATGCCCTCATCTTTCATTATTGCAGCTAAGAAATGTGTCAAGGGGAATTTTATGGTTTTCAATGCCTTCATTTAATTAGATTTTCAAGGATTTTATCACAAAATTTCTAACAGTTTTCTTGAAGTGTGTTATTTGATTTTGAACCTGGCGTTGTGAACTGTTTAAACTCATTTTATTCCAACTTTCAAATCCATTTCTATGGCACCCTAAATTTTGCTCACCAGTCCAGAATGTTATCTTGACCTCACTTTATCTTTTCCTCTGCAATTAAGCCACTTGTCCCACTGAATACATCAATGTTGTGAGCAGGTTTCTTTGACTCTGCATCACTAGCGCGCCTTGCGAACTAGGCACTGTGAACCCTATGTTCCAGAATTTTTGAAGCCCTCATCTTTTTCATCCATTTGAAACTCAGTCTTAACCAATTCAATGAGACCCCTATCAAACATGAGGAACACGGTTAATCATTTGTAGAACCAAGATTAAATTTCATACAACTTTGGCATTGCAAACTGATTTTTGTATGCATTTACAACATTTTGGTGATGGTTATGAATTTTGAACTATAACTAACAGTTTTTGTGTTTTTCCTCCAATTATATATCAAGATAATGAAGTTTTTTTGCATTTTTGGACTCTTGGTATAATTTTTGAGGTGTTGAAACTTTTTCAAAAGTGAAACAGGATGCTACAGAAAAGTTCGTAGTGCCTGGACTCACCGACGCTGCGAACTGGTAATTTGGGACAGTTTGTAGCAATTAGCACACATTAGAGTCATGTTTTGATTGTAACTTTTAAATTCCAATCTAGGTTATTCTGAAATTTGGTGTCGAGAAGCACCATATTATCATTGACTTGATGAAAACAAATCATCCCGTCCTAGTTCATAGTTTGGGATAAAATTCAAAATCATCACCTACAGGAAAGTTCACAACACATGTTGTTACTAGCGCTGTGAACTCTAACAGTCTGACAAATCCGAGCTATGGGAAGTCTTCCAGCTACCAAAGAAGGTTCGAATGGTTTCCTAGGAGTTATTGGACATGAGGGACATGTGTTCCATATTCATATCAAGCATCATGACATGTTTCAAAAGGCATTTATCACAATACACAAGATCCCAAAAAATAGGAATTTGTTATGTTTTTTTTGGAATCTTTTGTAACAGACTCTTAAATGGAGGAGAATCCTATGTAGCTCCTTGGTTTCGACCTCCTTAGAGTAGAGAGAGATCATTCACTATATATGAAGTGTATTTTGATAAGGAAAGGGTTGGATTCGTGATCCAAGAGAGGAGAGAGTTGGAGGAGAAATTTAGTTGCTCATTTGTAAGCCTGAGGACCTGTTGTAATCAGAATTTATGTCATTAAAGATTCATGAGAGTTGTTTATCAACTTGTCTTCTTTGTTTTCCCATTTATTTTTATCTTATTTATTGAATATATTGCAGGTTTTGAGGATCAAAGGTTTCCTTTGATTAATGGATCCATGAGCAGCAAAGGATCTGTTGTAGATGGCATGTTAATCATTGTTTTTGTTCAAGCATTTTTCAATCTATTTTGCAGAGAGGATATTTGTTTAATAGAAATTATTCTTTTTGTTCATTTATTTCTTCTAATCATCATCATATAATCTATTAACTTGATATTTATCTTGATTTCCTTCAATCTGCAGAGTGGTTTTGACTCCATGCCCAATGGTAGATCATTGATCTACAATCATATTGTTGCCCTCTTTCCTGTTCTTTCTTGATGATCCACCCAATTTAAATTGATTTAATTTTTCAAATTCTGATGGGTATTAGGCTTGTTCTTAAAGAAGTATAAGAACAATTTCTAGTACTAACAATTGGTACTCTACCCGCAGCCTAAAAATCTAGTGGCTTAAGTCTAGAATGATAATTAAAGGTTGGAGACATGTCCCCCCAAGCTTCGTTTCATTTGTTGATGCTTATATTGTCATTGATTTATGTACCAGATGGAGGAAAAAAGGTCAAATGAAAAAGGAGGATGAAAGGAAGGTTCAAATACGAGACCTAACAAAAGACTCGAATCGACATCTACGAGATCTCACTAAAGACTCGACTCGATATCTATGAGATTTAGTGAAAAGAATCGACCTGATAGGAGATGTGACTTTTTTTTTTTTAATGATCTTGACACAGAGAAGAAAACTATGTTGGTGGCTTCTATTTCATTTTTTAATGAGCTTGCTACAGAGAAGAAAACTATGCTCATAGCTTATGTTTCATATTTTAATGATATTTCCATAAAGAAGAAAAACTATCCTCAAGACCTTTGTTTCATTTTTTAACGAACTTGCCACAGAGAAGAAAAACTATGCCCAAGGCTCTGGGTTCAATCCCCAGATTTCTTTTCATTTTTTAATGAGCTTGCTACAAAGAATAAAAATATACTCGTAGCTTTTGTTTCATTTTTTAACGAGCTTTCTACAAAGAAGAAAACTATGCACGTAGATTTTGTTTCATTTTTTAGCGAGCTTTCCACAGAGAATAAAAAATATTCTCAAGACATTTGTTTCATTTTTTAACAATATTGACACAGAGAAGAAAAAATATGCTCAAAAACTCTCCTTGATCATGGATTCCAAGAGGACAATGCTCTAGAAGGAATACATGTTAAGGGACAAACATCAACCATGGCTTCCAGGAGATCTTCGCTAGATGGAAGAAAAACACTCTGGAAGGAATACATGTCGATGACCTCGATAAGGGTAGGGAGATATGGCTCTAATAACCCTATCGAAGAGATGACCATGTCAAATACCATATCTAAGTCAAAAGAAGGGAGAGATTCCCTCTCGTGCGAGGTTGAACGTATGGCGCAGTTTGTTACATAATTGACCTATGGTGAGGCAGACATCGCTGATATGTATGGACCATTCAAGGAAAGAGGATGGTTAATGATCAGATTAGGGTCAATGAATAAAATTTGGTTGATCGTTTATATGTTTCCGTTGTGAGGGAAACATATCACTTGAAAGAGAGTGGACACAAAATCTCTCATAACGTAGACATGGTCTCGCCCGAGGAGTAAGTTAAATTCCAAGGGGTCGTGAACTACCATCATATCAATGTAGACCATTTTTCCTCCCAAAGTAACCATAAACTGAGGAAGGATCCGTAAAGGTTTACTAACTCTTTTTTCAAAGGTTGACAGATTCTGATTCACAGGTGCAAGTTGCGGAGAACCAAAATATTGCCAAGCATTCATGGATAAGATGCTAACATAAGAACCTTCATCTATTATAGTGTTAGGAATATTCCTATCACAAATATGCACAGTGATTTGGAAAGGCACATAAGAAGGAAGATGGGGTTCTGACAAATGATTCCAATTAATAGAAATTATTTGATTGCTTGAAGGGGGTGCCATCGGGACGGGAGGAGTGCCCCCTTATCTGGGTGAATCAATATTAATGCAGTATACCTGGTCGAAATCTGCAAGATACCAGATATATAAAATATGCAGAACTGAAATGAAATGCCAGAAATGACAGAATAACAGTAAAATATCCAGCATAATCTTCACAATACACAGAAATGATATACGAAATAGCAACAAAAATAGCACTTTGAATCAGATAGCAATGTTCACAGGCCTCTTCGAGGGGGCAACCTCCAATCGAGCAGCACTCTGTTACAACAATATCCAAGCTAGGGTTCTCATACACTCGACTCCTATTTATACTAAAAAGAAGCATCTAGAGGAAGATCCTTCTAGAAGCGGAAGCTTCTATTAGGTCTTCTTACATCCGCCTTATTCTATTTTATTGAAAGGTCTTATTAA